>JAXIVD010000910.1:22500-40000 GCA_036785275.1 Cancer borealis | reverse complement strand
TTGTGCAGTTTGAGGGGTAATGGAGCTATTTGTACCTAGGTGTACCATGTATACCTAGATTTACATGTTTTTAGTATTTCGTAATTATGTATCGTGAAGTTAGTATTAAGGTGTACATGATTTTATGGTTTATTTTTATTATTATTATTATTATTATGGTAATTATTAATATCTTATAATTACTATTTTCACTCGCTATTCCCTTTGCATTATTAGTGTTTCTAACAGTATTATTTTGTTGTTATTGTATTTTATTGACGTTCTCTGTATTCTCTGTTTATGTTGCCTTATGACCTCGGATGAAATAGATTTATTATTATTATTGTTTGATATTATTATTATTATTAATATTTAGGTACTATGGCATCAATACTAGATGGCTTTTTGGGTATGTAAATAGTGGCTTTCATGCCTATGCGGAGCGAATTCATTTAATGCCACAGATGAGGTGAATCGCTGTTGTTGGACACAAGGAGATAAACTAGTAAACTTATGCACATATCCATGCCTCCTTAAGGTGTGCTATGCTCCGTGGCAATCCCAAAACCTTAGTGGATGTTGATTCTTTGTCCAGATTACTAGTTTGGATCGTGAAAGTGAACAGAAGGTAATACTAGTTTACTGCCACTTGACGGACGACTTTCGCTCGCTTCCTGCCACCCGCCGACCCACCGACCCACCACACCCCTTCGTTGACATTCACACAGACGCTCTATACAAGTAGCGAGGCTGAACCGTCTATTTATAGCCAAGATTCCGTCACCAAGATAAAAGACGTGCTGTGTTGGCCGCCACTCGCTATATAATATGTAGATGCACCATTGGCAACTTCTCTGACCCATGAGATATCTCCTATTGCCTATTTATGTCTTTTTATAGGAGAATGAAAGGCAGCTTCGACTGGAACATAATTAAGGATGCAAGAGAGTCCATTGTCTGGTGTTCCGTAAAGGTAGCTACTCAGTATTCTATGACAATTGCCTCTTGAAATTCATCTTGTAACTTTAAACGGATGTAAAAAACAGCAATCAGTCCTCCGGAACAGATGTGAAACAACACTCACTACTCCGAAACGAGGCTTGAAACTCCGTCCACTCAGTACCCCGAAACACATGAAGCAGACATGCAAAAACATCCAATGCTGACTTGAAACAGACTTGAAACAGCACTTATTACCCTGAAACTGATTTGCAAGAGAGCTCATTACTTGGAAAGACACGAAACGGTAAACTCATTGCCTTTAAACAGTCTCGAAACGGCACTCTTTACCCGGAACGACCTGAAGCATCACTTACTGCCTCGGAACGCTTCTCCCAACTCAGTGGAAGCAGCACTTTGTAGTCCCCGCGTCCATAACACTCAAGCACAGTTTATGGTGTATACACGATTATGTTTGCAGTTTGTTTTATTTCACGTGCGTTGTAAATGAAATGACAAGTACAACCACGAATCCGTATCTCGAGGAAAGCTGCTTCGAGCGTGGGCGTCTTATCCATGGGCGGGCCGGGGTGAAGGAAAGGGGTGTGCTAATTCACTTTCGCGTTGACATAGTCTATAGCTGCCCTTCATGCCTGCTGCCCTTCTCCCCACAGCTGACACTCAGGCACTGGGGTATTCGTGCGTGTTGTTGCACCCACTGGCCAGGATTCAAATACATAGGGGGACGCAAGACACGTCTGCAGTCAGTGCCTTTTATGGATTCCACACACACACACACACACACACACACACACACACACACACACACACACACACACACACACACACACACACACACACACACCGTTCAAATCACCGTGTTCGTTCATGCTTCCTTTTGGAGTGCTGCCACTGCTTTGATTCAAGGTAAAGGTAGACCACACGAAGAGTTATGTAAGAATGCAAAACACTACTATGAATAAGTGTGAAATAAATTTGTCTAAGTATATAATTACCGCGCCACCCCACCCACTAAGTGAGGAGCAAGTGAGAGGTAATGGTGGAGAAGTTCGTGCCGATGACAGCTGCAGCAGGGACGGGGAAGGGAGGAAGGAAGGAGGAAACGGTTTCTAGCCGCTCTGTTGGGTGGCTGGGGTGGGTATCCTGCTGGCCGGGTGTGTTGGGGTGGCTGAGGCGACAACGGGTCGGTGTTATCATGTGGTCCGAAGTGGTGTTGCAGTCTGGTCGGAGGGGGTACGGTCCGGATACACATGTGACAGGGAGCCGAGGAACGTCACGGGCGGGGTTGGGGTTGGGTGTGAGGGTGAGGTGAGGTAGTAATGACAGGAAAAAGCGTGAGGAAACTACAAAATGTGGAAAAAAAAGTCCATCAAGAAAACCAAGAGATTAACTTGTTGGCCTAAAAAACACCGCAAACTTTAAATGGCGTGGGAAGAAAGCAGAGAGTGTACCAAGGTGGACGCTTCTGCCGTAACTGTGACCGTACTTTCGAGGCCTATCCACAGCCATCTCAGGACGGGACGGGGGTCTGGGCGTGGCTGGGGAGCAGGTGGCGAGGGATGAGGTTGAGGTGGTGTGGCTGGTGCCTGTCGGCATTCATCTGTCAGTAACTATAGCCACGTGCTGGGCGTCTTGGGAGTGGGTGTGGGGGAGTGGGTTAGGCCAAAGCGAGATTGGTATTGAATGGAATGCGTCATGAGTGGGGTCAAGTGGTGCTCAATAGCGCTGTCTGTCACTGGGAGGTGGAGGCTTAGTGGGGCAGGGAGAGGAGAGAAGGGTGGCAGGGTAGCGTGCAGGAAATGTCCGGTATTTGACTGATTCCGCGAGTTTGTCAGCGCCTTGAAAAGCGTTCTCGGGGAATTCTTGTATAAGGAGGCTTGGGGATGCTTTGTGTCGTCTAGCGCATAGTTTGTACAGTACCATTACTTTGTTTTGTGTGCCTGGTGGGGCTCAGGCGTGAGTATGCCAGGCTTTGATGTGTAGCTTCCTATGCCCCCTTGTTTATTTTTGTCCTTTAATTATTCTTATTAGGATAATGAAGGCTTTTTTTCCCTTGAATTATTTTTTGCAAGGCACATAATTATAATTCAGATTCTCCTCAAACTTGATCTCTTCAGTGTAGCTCCCTTCCATATTTTCTTGATGTATATACTCAACAGATTTTTTTTTGTGGGAGTTATTGCAGTTTCTCAGTTGTGTGAATCAATTGAAATAGAAAGTGTAGAAAACGTATACTTGTTTTCGACAAAGCCTCTGATACCTTGTATATACATGTTCAAGCAGGAAATGGACAGGTGAGGCTTGACTGCTGCTCACTCAGTGCTCAAGTGTCTCGGTTTTAGTTTCTTCTTGGTAGTGAGAAGACCATGACAACGCAATGACTACTGTTAGTGGCAGAACAAAAGGTGATTGAGTGGGATGGTGATGATGTTTAAGAAAATTATATACATAAAACAGTCTGCAAGTACTGAATCTAAATAACAAGTGAACAAATTGTAAGAGCGGGAAACAAATATCCAAAAAAAAGCAAAAAATGTTAAATAAGTATGAATTGAAATACTATTATAGACTATCTGCGCGAGTTTCACATTTGCTTTGTTTGTAAATAGTAAAAAAAGAAATATAGTGACGATATATATAGAATAAGATTATCTCGTGGTTTAAACAATTTTTTATTTACCATCCACTCATGCCGGCCCGTGCAGATGATGTAGAGACGCATTCATTCCACACACCACTTGGTCCACTCTCACCTAGTAACACACGGTTCACACACTACCTAGTAACACACTGTTCACACACTACCTAGTAACACACTGTTCACACACTACCTAGTAACACACGGTTCACGCACTACCTAGAGTAACACACGGTTCACACACTACCTAGTAACACACAGTCCCTCACATTATTATATCTAGTAACACACACATGCGTCCTAGCCACTCCTGTTCTTCACCTCAAACCAAGATGGAAACAGCGTGAATTAATCTATACGCTGCCCAATTAGGACTGTGATGTATCTTGCATGTATATCAAACTATTCCCTTCTATTACACTCGGCCAAATTGTTCCTGCTTTCATTGTGAGGCGGTGGTCAGGTGCTGAGTGTAGGAAGGTGGATACATAGTGGATGTGAAGCTCCGCCATTGAAGTCTCACCAAAAACAGACTCTTCGTTTACAATTTCATGGGTTTTGTTGATTTGTATTATGACTTGCATTGCCTCAGTCTGTTGTCACGTTCAGCCATCACCTGTTGACAATCTTGGGGGCACACAAGATGATCGGGTGCGGAGTAATATCAGCCGGTAACTATTGTATTGGTTGTTGGTGGTTAAATGTAATTGTTCCTGTCACAAGAACAACACAACGCCACACTGGATTATCTCTCTCTCTCTCTCTCTCTCTCTCTCTCTCTCTCTCTCTCTCTCTCTCTCTCTCTCTCTCTCTCTCTCTCTCTCTCTCTCTCTCTCCCCACACACACACACATCATGCAAGGTATACATACAAATTGTACATTACCAGAGACAGACCAACTCAAGTTTCCAGGTTATATAAGTCACAGGTTAACTTTTTAAGTGCATTATTCTCACGTTTTGTAGTGGAGTTTTCCTTCTTAAGTGAATAATGTTGTAAAAGTAGGTTACTCAGGCATTTTAAGTTTGAATTTATTATTTTTTGTGGCCTATATATATTTTTACTTTCAACTGTGTATAAGAAAGACAATGGTTTGATTGTTGCATTCGTATAACTTCCTAATGAATGAACCTTAATTTGCTGATGTTTCATTATTTTTATAATTTCATACAGGTCTGAAAGACTATTTTTTTTTCAACCAATGCACTGGATTTTATTTTATCTACTTATTTGATTTTATTATTTATGAGGTTTGTTGTTCATATGTTTTCGCCTCTGAGGGAACGTGTAGGGCGTAGCATCGATCGCCGTCACACACGTGGGCGTCATGCAGCGTTAGGTGTAAGTAGAGCCACATCCACGCTGTCCACCCGGGGTAACCTATGTACTGGTATTGTACAAGTATACTGTCGCCTGAAACAGTCGGGTGGCTGGACATTCGTTTACTTAGTAATCATTTATATATATATATATATATATATATATATATATATATATATATATATATATATATATATATATATATATATAAGAGAGAGAGAGAGAAAAAAAAAAATTCCAGTTTCTTGCTGCGATATCATTGCTATAACACTATGGTCTGAAGTATATAGTTAGGCGTTAAACTACTCTTTAAAAATGATGAACGGTAACTTTATCTAATTTAATTAGTGTGGGTTTGAAGACTCCTCGAAAACGTATTCATGTGAGAACAAAATTATATATACGAGTACTCGGCATTATTTTCCCCCACTACCCAAAAAAAGTATATTCATAATAAGATATTAATGATATGCAGCGAACTTAATAAATCTTTGTGCATGTGTGCTTAATTAGGTTAATTTGCACGGAGTGAGCAGTGCGTGTGTGGATAGATTCCCATTGTTCCACCTGCGTTGGAGACTCTTGTGATGCCCTGTTGTTACCTATGAGTGTGTGAGGACGCGAGGCAACCGTGCGAGGGTCACAGCGCCATGCCTAATGTGTCACTTAGGGGCAGGAAGGGACGCCACGTTACATAAGGCTAATAGGCACCACTTGTAGGAATTAATGAATCATTCGTCCTCACGTGGGGGCCGGACTCTCATCTACAGGAACACGTGGGTGATGATGTCAACGTCTCGCCCATTCGTAGCAAGGAAAGACCTGTATTAAATTGAATTCATTAGAATCCGTAAGAGTGGTAATATTTTTGATGGACTTGAAGTAATAACGTGTAGCACAGCGCGTCATTAAAGGGGCAGTGACAGGCGGGTCTATAGTGTTCCACAGACCTAATTGTGGAATTGAGCTACTTATAATAGTAGTTTATATATGCTTGATAAAGTTAGGAAAACTGTGTGTAACTTCAGCAGGATGTAAACATGTTTTCATTTCCTCCTCCTCTTCATCATCATCATCATCATTTTTGTTTGTTTTTCTAATAGTTTGTCTTTTGTCTGTATGTCTGTCTGTATAGAGAGGATGTATATATACTAGCCGTCGTAATGTGGGCTGATGTAAATTGGCTTTCTATCACAAATACATCACACACATATATAGAACGGTAGTATTTCTTTTCTGTATTGCCCCCTTAACCCATGTTCTTTATGAATGGTATAAATCATGTGTTCATTCCTCATGGCATTATATTACGTTGTACTCGAGTATTCTTAACGACTGTGACCCACACAGAAAACGTTATGTGTGGTGGTAATGCTGACTTCTGATTTCGTGGAGGGTAAAAAAGTATGATTAACCTGAGTCACTGAGGTGGATAACAAGACTTGTGTAGGCTGTTTTGGGTCATGATGGGATTACACTTAAACACTTGATAAGTTTTGGTTTCGTCAGGGTGTGCCACCTGTCGTGCTTGTAAGCAGTGTGTTTCACCTTTAGTTTGTACCCTGAAATGGAAAAGGGAGCGCCGTGAGCGGAGACAAGAAGTGTCAACACGTGTATCCTGTTGTGGGGGCACGGCGACCTTGCTCTTACTGTACGTACTCAAGTAAATAAAGTAGTGAGTTCATATATGTAAACAATGCAAAAATATAAACAAAATTCGTTTTCTTATTGGCAACACTGTTTTCATGACCGAGTTTAAATCTGGCTTAATGTGTGGGAGGTGGCGGGCGAGTCCTGCGGTGCGGCCCTGAAAGGATATTAGGTTTTAAAAGCCTCAAGAAATGCAAGATCCTTTAATGCGACTCTTGTCCCAAAGAGAGTGTGACCTTCAAGTGACCTCCGGCTCGGACCTAGCTAGCGTCAGGCTGCGGTAAGGGAAGGGAACCATTAGTTGTGAATGTAACGGCATTTTCGTGAGACAAATGCTTCTATATAATAATGTATTGTGTTACAGTAAAGTGTTAGCAGGAGTAAGTAGTAGCTGTTACACCGTCATCACCACTACCACCTTTCACCTCATACAAGCACCAACAAAAAGGGAGATTCATGAGGCTATAACATGATCTTTGAATTCTTTTGATCAGAAATTCCACTTCATATATATATATATACACTACACCTTCCCTCAACCCCTTTAGTCTCTCAATGCTTTCAGACAAGAAGGAAAGGATGTCGGGGATAATGATCAAATATTTGGTACAAGAACCTTTCATTACTCATCTGAGCTGTTGGGGGACAGGCAGGATTAAGGATGGGTCCTATTCACGGAATTCCCTCGATGGTATTGCACTCTCTCGATATAGACTTTGACAAAAGGCAAGTGAAGTTCATATTCAGAAGCAGTAGGATAACTCGTGGAATTTTTTTTTCTCTCTCGGCATTCATTCCTTTAATCAGTGTTATCAAGTCCTGCACCTACACCCTGTGTTACTCTTGGCATTCTGTTCAGTGTATATCTTCGAACACAGTGCTTCTGGAGTATAGTTTGCATGAGAAAAGTATGTCGTAAAGTTCAGCGATATGCGTCGTGTATATGGGCGTGAGGCAATTTTAGCATCCAGTACACAGGGTGGAAGGCAACCCAGACCATCGTGTAGCTGCCCCTAGTGGGTGCATTTACCGCGGGAACCACTGTGACGTAAGGCGTACGTTTGAAACCGATATACACTTCCTCATCCGAGTATGATTTATCTTCAACAGCAGACTATTCCTCTAACAAAACTGCAGTTGTAACTTTCAGTGGCCCGCAGCACGCGTCCAGCATGCATGTCAGCACACCTACACGCCTGGTCTGGTACTGGGGGAGGGGTAAGGAAAGCTGCACAGTAGACGCTGTGTGTGCGGTTAGTTTCCAGCTTATTCATTTACACGTTTTATGAAGAGCATAAAAGGAAAACAATGCATTCGTGTTGGTTTACTCGTGCAGATGGCAGGAGGACGCATCACTTGTCTGTTCAAATTTCAGCTCTTCAAGGTTTCCTTATCCTTGGTTACGGAAGATGGTCACTCATACAGGAACTTTGTTAAACTGGATGTTTGCGGAACGCTTTTTGAGAGACAACAATGCCAGCTGCTCCCCATCTACCACCACAGTTCAGGAGTCGCCCTTCCTCTGTGTGGCGTGCTTGCCTCTCACACCCACAAATCAGTGGACACCTGAGAGAGAACCTTTGCCGCCCCTCCACCCTCGTGCTGCCGGATAGTGCGAGATTCTGAAAAAGTGAGAACGTGATTTTCTTATTTCTGTTTGTCGAAAGCTAACGAGGCTGATTACAGGAAGCCTCAGATCAGGCAGCAGCGTGTGACTGGTTTCAGAGGCATTTTGATGAAAAGAGTTTTTGGCTGCCAGAGGATTGTTCAGCTTTACCCCGGCTGAGGAACTGAGTATTCCTGGCGTGCACTCAGAATTCGGCGGAAAGGTGGAAGGTGTAGTCTGGTGTGAGGTCGGATAATTCTGGTGTGTGTTCTGGGAAGGGGTGGGCGTACTATTAGGAATCAAAGGTCTTAGTTACGATGGGAAAAGTTTGCCAGCAATTCTGGTGCATCAGATGCCTTCACCCAGCAGAGGGCATCGTGGGGTTACTATAGTAGTTCAATATGACAGTTTTTCTATAGCAACTCAACCTGATGATTAAGTGAGAGTCAACGTATTGTTTGGTTCGTGTACAGAGATTCTGTGATTATTGTGATGATCGATGTGCTATTATAATGTCACATAAGTCGGTAATGAGAAGCTTCATTGCCATTTTTATATTGTTTCTTACCTCGACAAATTATTTCCATTGAACAAATAACTTGGCAAGTGTCGTGGTCCACCGTCTCCGGATGTCTGCCGTGTTAAGGCGCCTTCACTTAACAGAATGTTGGCTTAGTGTTGCATGAGATGTTTTGAAGTGCTTCAGGGAGGCCACCATACTCATCCCATGTAATGAATTATTTTGATTGTAGCGTTGGAAGACTTTCATTCAAACTAAGCCCTGGAAGGTCGAAAAAAAAACTTGAAAAAGTTGGACGGTGAATTGGTGAAAATGTTACAGGCTGTGGCAGGGACTGTCCCGCACTGGGAGTCAAGGGATGGGGCGAGGCCGAGGCAGATTTATGTGTTCAGCTGGGCTGCGATTCCAGCGACTACCGGAAAGACGAAGAAAAGGCGAAGAAAAGCACTGGTTTTGTGCAAGAGGTTCATAGAAAATGTATATTACATACTTTGATATGAATATGTATCTATATCTATCTATCTATCTTTCTATCTACATTTCTCTCTCTCTCTGTATATATATATATATATATATATATATATATATATATATATATATATATATATATATATATATATATGTATATATATATATATATATATATATATATATATATATATATATATATATATATTATATATATAATATATATATATATATATATATATATATATATATATATATATATATATATATATATATATATATATACACACACACACATACATACGTACATACATACATACATACATATACACAGCTTTTTTTTGTCTGTATTTAAGCATCGTCTCAAATTGATTAACAATTTATATAGTGGTTAACACTCGTTCACTAGTTCAAGGGTGACAGTTCAATATTCAGTCCTGTTAAAAAGTTATTATGGCAGAAGAACGACCTGATTGGAACACGTGCAAAAATTGAGCACTGCTGCACATGCACCCTTCCTCCTTCGTGCACACACCATTTCAATCCGCCCTAAGCGAGCGTGGGAAGGCTTCCCTACCCTCTCCTCCACATTGGATGGTCAATTCTGCTGACGACTACAAAAAAAAGGATTGCACGTCCTTCATCTTTATAACACGTCGTGACTGTATCCCTGGTGTGTGCCAGGCTGGACTGGTTCTCTTTACTTGGATCAACACCATTGAATTATCATGCATACCTTTATTAAAATGTAGCTCTGGACCTCATGGCTCTTGTTCATTCCACTTCCCTCCTCGGCTCAGCGTGGGTGGCGTCAGGTGGGTTCAGCCTTGCTTGAGTCACCCCCAACACCGCCACCTCTGCATCCCCATTCACTCCCTCCACCTCTTCGCCGACGTTCGCCAAATTGATTCCAGTGTACTCCAACGCTCCCGAATTGCACACTGACCGTCCCGAGCGACAGTATCTTTTCTCATTCCGAAATTGGATTCAGAGTCAGCTTTTGCATTAAGGTGAGAGCCATTCTGCAAGACCCTTTCGCCGTCTGAGCGTGGCAGTGGCGGCGGCTGCGACTGACTTTTGGTTAGCAGCTCACGTGGGCACAAGTACATCCACACCACCAGCGTCAGGAGGACTCAGATAGACGGTGTGAAGTGGCTTTTAAGTCAAACCTTTCTACTCTGGCAATCAGTATAGTAATGAAGAGCAGCTTAAAAAAAAAAAAACTTCGTCACCAGTCATGAAGAGAAATGTTTCTAGCCTCCACTTGTTCCTTTGATGTATTTCTTCCATCAAGTCTTTTGGTCGTGATAAGGGAATAAAAGTCAGAAATATGCCGAGCTCTGTATAACGATTGAGTGAAGGGTCTTGGTTCAAACGATTATGTAGCTTTACTTGTTAAACCCTTAATGATAATGTGATATTTATAAATTGATATAAAATGTGTTACCGATACAGATGAGGCCATTACTACTACTACTACTACTACTACTACTACTACTACTACTACTACTACTACTGTTGTATAGTAGTGGCGTGGCTGCAGTGTGGGGCTGGTTAGGTACATTTTTAGAGCTTAACTTCGGCAGACCCACTGGACTGAAGCAAATTTGTGGTGACAATTTTGTCGTTACTTCTCGCGAAGCCTGACTGAGTGTCCGCCTGAAGTGGAAGGGACGAAGCCTCAATGAAAAAAAATACAGAATAAGAAAGATGAACTTCCAGAAAGAAGCCTTTAACATCTAGAGGAGCAACCCTCGTGTCGGGGGGAAAGTAAACCATGCAATGTCTGAGAAAATTAGCTGTACGAAGTTGAGGAGGAAATAAAGCCAAAGCCCAAGTAAATTCCATTTCGTAAAACACACAACATTTGCCTTGCAAAGTGAATTGCCTCGAAGACTTTTCACCAGCTGAGGCGAGTGTTCCAGCTGATAGCCAAGCTTCGTCTCCTGGTCTTATCGCTCCCCACACAGCTCCGGTGGGCGTGGCGGGACTAAGGTGTGCTTACGAAAAGGAAAGTAATTAGCTAGGAAAATAATTAACTAAAATTGGTTACTGGGAATATGAAAGTTAAATTATTTGTTAATTGTTATATGGAAGTCTTAAAAGAGATCTTGTTGCTTGCTTATTGTATTTAAATGCCATTAAAGCTATGTGGAATCTTATCTAGAATTTCCGGTTTTGTCCCCAGGAAAGTGAAAGTGGTGACAGGAAGCCGAGGCAGCATTAAGGGTGGATGCGGGACGGGGCGGGGGGCGGGGCGGGGCGGGGAAGGCGTCGTCCAGTTCTGGAAATATATATGCGGAATATTAATGATTAATCCGTCAGTCCTCTCCGGTCTCTCAGGAAGGTTGTATTCTCTGGCCAGCCTCCAGATTCTCCCCTCTGTGTGTGTGTGTGTGTGTGTGTGTGTGTGTGTGTGTGTGTGTGCGTGTGCGTGTGTGTGTGTGTATGTGTGTGTGTTTGGGGTTGGTTGGCACTCATATGTGCGTGCGTATGTCTGTGTGGTTATTGGTTTTGCCAGTATGGGGGTGTGTTTTTCATTTGGTTTTTATTTGTATTCGCCCTTGTGTAAAAAATTTTTCCATCCCACCAATATAAACACTGTACTTCCCGGCTACTCCTTTTTTATCTCTCTCTTTCCCTTCACTTTCAAGCATCCTCTGGTGAGACATATACGTATAGTTATTTTTATGTGCGACTGAGAGGAATGATTCAAGGAACTGTGTGTAGGTATTCTCTCTCTCTCTCTCTCTCTCTCTCTCTCTCTCTCTCTCTCTCTCTCTCTCTCTCTCTCTCTCTCTCTCTCTCTCTCTCTCTCTCTCTCTCTCTCTCTCAGTTCCTTGGTAGGTGATTTATAAATGAGTATCAGAGCCTCAAATTCAACCAATTAATCATACTCAAGGCGAAGGTGGTACTGTAATTGTGATTTGTAGCTGTACGAAACACGAACTATTATTATTATTATTATTATTATTATTGTTATATTTCCAAAACATGTGGATTAAACAGTGAAATTAGCTAAAGAGCATGACAAGCACTGAGGTCTGGAAAGCTTCTGTTCTGCAAGTTCTACCACCAAGAACAGACATACAAAAAAGAAGTTTGTTTGGATTTATTTTGGTCATTGATTTTCGTTTCCTTCTTGCTCTGTGCTGCTTCTTACTTGGATGTGACTGGAAATGAGCGAGAGGAGTTCATTGTATTGAAGAAAAAAATTGCTTCTCCATTTTTTCATAATCTTAAACCTAATCCAAATAATTTTTCTAATCATCATCATCATCATTCTTTTCATCATCATCATTCTCTTCCTCATCGCCGCTGCATGTGTAAGAACTGGTGCCTATTAATTGTGTTTTATTGTAATTCACATTTTCTCGTGCGCCCAACCGTCTCCATTAAATTAAAAAGCTTGTGGGTACAACAGCCCCCTAGTGGCGCCGCGTCATGCTGGCGGGACACCTGCGCACCAATGTAACTGATTATTCAGGATGAAATGGACTTTTTTTTGGGGGTTTGGGACGCGAACACACACACACACACACACACACACACACACACACACACACACACACACACACACACACACACACTTACTTACTTACCTACTGTCATTGCTAATTGTATTGTATTATTGTTTTTCCAGAAAGACGTGGGTGAGGGGCGGCTGTGGAGTGTTAGTGGGCGGCGGGAAGTGTTGGTGCGGGTGTGGGTGTGCCGCCCGGACCCGCAGGCAGCTCGACAGGTGCGAGTTAGAGTGAGTTTTCAGTGGAAGTTATACAGTGTTAGTATGTAAACAGACTGAGAGAGGTGTCGCGCTCCCGCCTAGGAACTGTACCCTCACTGCCGCTCCGGTCTGGATACCTTCAGCAGATGAACCCTAACAAAGGTAAGGAACGTTCTTCCTTCGTAACGGTGATGCCCTTTCCTCTTGTTGGATCAATTTTTAAAATAATGTTTTGCTGGTTTACAGGTTGTATTTTTGGATTGTATGATGAACTCTCTTATTGGATGTTTGATAATACAAATTTCACGTTACATGAATGATAATATATTTTTGTAATTGTTATTATCATTATTTTTATTATTGTTGTTCTTATCATTGTTATTGCTATTATTTCTAAGTGTTTGACCTAAACATCGTATAGTACGTGTATCATCTCGGTGGTGAAGTGATTATCCCGTGATGAACTCTGCGTAGCTAAGTGACTGCAGAGCGATGAAGCCTCTGTAAGAAGAGCCATCAAGCTGACGAGGAAGCATTAGTTCAAAGATTGTGAAAATAATTAGTCAGGCTGAAGGAGGTCTGCTCTAGGAATAAAACTAGGACCGTAAAAGAAGCTGCGTCAAAACCAAGACTTAGTAGCAAGTGGGTGGAAGGAAAGTCTTAAAGAGTGAGGGTGGCTGACAGCGTGAAACTCGGTGACTGGTGGAAGGTTACTTAACACTCCCTAATGAGCAAAGATGTGACCAGGGCGTCGTCACTCGCCCCAGCTTTCTAAGGGCGAACCGTGGAATGACAGTCTGGAAGTGATGTGGGTGGTGGCTGGGGGTAACGCCATGGCAGGGAGGGGGTGGAGGGTGAGGGTGTATACTTTCTGATACGTCGGTCGTTGGCTAACTGCACCTTCATTTTTTTGTTATCCTCGCCAGTGTAATATTTTAAAATGTAACAACAGCATTTGAACGCTGATCCGATATTGATAATAGTGATCATATAGCGAGAACTGGTGATTCTGGGAAAGGTTTGTTAAAGACGAGTTGTCTCCCGATTGTCTTGCGCGCCGTTCAGATATCGCCCGAGGTCTACCCTGCTAGGTATTCTCGGCAGTAATGTGATACAGTGTGTTGAGAAAGTTTTGCTACCTGTGTTGCTTGATACCAAGACCTTTTGCTGAACGTGTCCCACAGCGCCATTCTATATGTCTAACTGATGAATGTGTATCGTTAAAATGTCATTGGATAGATTTTGTGCGTGTAATTTTTGCGTATTGGTTTTTCATCAACAACTGCTCGAATGTTTTTGTCAGCTGCACATCAAACGCCAAACAGTGTAGTGTATCCTGCTGGACGAGGTTTTAGATATTTAAAACAATTTGGAACATGTTACATCACAGACAAGTGGAGTTCAAACGTTTGATCTAACTATCTTTCAAGAATATTTTTTGACTCGAGTGTAACTTTTTGCTGGTGGAAGGAAGTGCTCTCTATTGCACTCACTAGTATTGCATTCAAATTTTTGTTTATATTTGTTTTTTCATTGCGTTAAGGTTGGAATGAAAAGGTCACACCACCTTTTCTGGCTGAAGGAATGTGAACTTATTCGTCCCTGAACAAAGGTGTTTCAAATGTCTCTATCTGAATGCTAGGAATATAAATTATTCAGTGATATTTACGTTAAATTTAATTCGTAACTCGTATTTTTTCGCAATGAAATCGTATTAGTGTTTCTAGTTTTAATTACGATCACGGAACAAAAATATTAATGATGAATGCGTCTGGGTTAGGTGTTAGTGCGTCTGTTTCAACACGTACGAGATTCGTTGGTGACGAAAATAATCGTAAATGCCAACGCGACCTGATGGAGGTTTCTAAATGAACAAAAACTGTTGAATGATGCGAGCACTGACCTGACTACGTGTTATTGACAGGTATGAGCCAGACAAGTTGACTTGACACCAGTGCAAGCCAGACAGTGATTGACCTAAAGATTGTTGATAGACAGTAGTTTGGCAGCATCAAGAACTTTTGAACTGATGTGTATATATGATGTACATACTGGAAATCATACACGTGGAGTTGGATGTCTATTATATATTAAAAGAGAAAAAAAAAAACATATCACGTTAGGCAAAAGGTCATTGGCCATTTACAGTTATACAATGCAATATATATTAGTTGTTATAAAGAGGAGCTTCTACGAACATAAGTAAGGTCTTCCCACTCACATCACCCGAGGGAGAGCACGTGCATCTTAGTGTTCCTCCTGCTCACCCTCCCCACAACCTGCGAGGCGAGGGAAGTCTTGGTGTGTGTTTTTAGAGGCTCCTAACACACACCAGGAGCCTCACGCCACCCCACAGTGTCTGCCCCATCGCGGTAATTCAATGATATCCCTGAGAAGATCCATACGGCATTGTTATCCAAAGTGTTCCTCAAAAAATATTTGTATATGATTTGCTATTTTATTTGATGAGAATTGTATTGTGTATTGAAAGGTATTAGTGTACTTAACTCTCTCTCTCTCTCTCTCTCTCTCTCTCTCTCTCTCTCTCTCTCTCTCTCTCTCTCTCTCTCTCTCTCTCTCTCTCTCTCTCTCTCTCTCTCTCTCTCTCTCTCATGTGTGTATATGTAAACTTTTTCTGTACTTTTTTTTTTTTTTTTTCATACTTCGTCATATTTTACCGGTTTCTCAGCTTGCTTGTTTTTGTAAACTCTAAAACTCTTTGGCTAAACGCAACGATGAAGGCGAGTGTGCTGACAGTAATGCAGTGCTTGCGTTGGAGGACAAGCGTGACCTTCATGAGGCCCGGCTCCAGGGAATCGAGGCTATAATCTGGTTTGTTGGGACGGCATGGAATTCTATTTCGAGTTTCTGTCGAGGCTTAAAGTTGGTGATTATAAACGGCATTTCATAGAGACCACGCACCAGTTATAACCGAGGAGACGGACTTGTTTTTTTCTTTCTTCGTCGTCGGTAATAATATATCATCGAAAAACAAATTGCTAGTTAGTTCTGTGATCCGGTTGGTTATGAAAAGTTACATATTCTTAACGAAGTGTAAAGTTGATCTCTCTAGACACTTTTTTAACCTTCGTAGATGTGTAAATTATGAAGATAGATTCCTGAGTAGGCTAAGGTACAGACTTGTAAGGGCGTCAGAATATATACGTTGACTAGTGTAATCAAAGGCATGTGGGGATAAGATGACGTAAGGTACAACACACCGTCCTGATGCTTGTCGCTGAGCTTTATCAGTTGGCTCGTCCTTACTGATCGTGGCAGCGTGCAGGGTATTTACAGGGGGAGAAGCGTCGTCTGGCTTTGTGTTATCTTGCAGCTTCGGGAGACGTTGACAGTAAAAGAACAGTGTTTTCCCCCCGTGGTTGCATTCAGCAGCTGCAGTCCTCGTTTTTCTTACCCTTCCTTTTTACCATCCTTCCCTTACCCCTTCTATTTTATCATTCATTCTTTACCCCTTCTATTTTACCATCCTTTCCTTACCCCTTCTATTTCACCATCCTTCCTTTACCCTTTTTGTTTTACCATTCTTCTCTTACCCCTTCCATTTTACCCTCCTGCCTCCCGTCCTCCCCTTCCCTTCATCCGTGTGTTGGGTGTCCTGCAGTCCCAGCAGCCCCGAACTCGGATAAACACAAAGGCAAATGTATACTGGAAGAATGTCACAACTGCTGTTCTGTTCTTGCTCCCCATAATTCTTACTCTCTCCCCTCCACGCTACACCAACAACACTAGCAACTCTCACCGCCCTGTAGCCAGCCAGCCAGCCAGCCAGCCGCCCGCACCACATCACCCTAACAGTGCTCCTTCAATTCTTTACTTTTTTATTCTATTTTATCACGGGTATGGCGAGAAGGAGAATAGGTGAGTGGGTTAGTGTGTGGGAATGTGTGTGGGAATGAAGAGGAAGATGGCGATGAAGTGTAGTTGTGTAGTGTAAGTTTGTTGTTGTTAGTAGGTCATGGTGTACGTATGTATACTTCTTTCCTTCCTCCAGGGCTGGGTCACTGTTCTTCCCTCCCTTCTGTCATCTGGTTTGTGCCGATGTGAGTTGCAGCGTCGATCCTCAGTCAAACAGTTTACAGTCAAAGGGGAAGAGGGGTCGGCAGGTTGAGGGACGCAGCTTGTCGTTACTTTTAGTGACTATACAGCATCGAGTTCTGTTGATTAGTGTTGAAAAATGATCTATTATTCTTTGTTGCTAGTTTCTGTGACAAAAGAATCAGAAGAGATAGCAGGGTCTTCGTGCACGTATCCAGGTGTCGAGATAAGGAAGAGTGACTACATAGCTGTTTAATGCTGTGTCGTGGTGTTAGGAAGGGGGAAGCAGGGCAGGAATATATTCTAAACATCCGTCACACCAACGCTAACAAACCTACTATACTTCAAGGCGATAATTTAGCACTGTTTTCGTTTTCATATCTTTGTCTTCCTTGGATACTCACCTTCCTTGTAGCTGAACAGAGGAGAGGACTTGCTTAGTTGATTGCAGTTGGTGGTGGTTGGAAGGGCTAAAGGCTGCAGACAGAGGAGGCGAAGAGTAGCAAAAAGTAGAGATGGAAAGGAGCTTCAGACAGAGGAAGAGGCGAAGCATTGCAGACAGAGGGGCGGGGAGGGGGG
>JAXIVD010000910.1:10000-15000 GCA_036785275.1 Cancer borealis | reverse complement strand
CTCTCTCTCTCTCTCTCTCTCTCTCTCTCTCTCTCTCTCTCTCTCTCTCTCTCTCTCTCTCTCTCTCTCTCTCTCTCTCTCATTTATGTACTGTATTGCTGTAGTTGGTAAATTATATGAAATGGGATAGTAATAATGAGTCTCCTATAACACACACACACACACACACACACACACACACACACACACACAC
The DNA here is from genome assembly GCA_036785275.1 of Cancer borealis. Taxonomy (NCBI): domain Eukaryota; kingdom Metazoa; phylum Arthropoda; class Malacostraca; order Decapoda; family Cancridae; genus Cancer; species Cancer borealis. The sequence continues at coordinate 14,807 of JAXIVD010000910.1, read as the reverse complement.
ACACACACACACACACACACACACACGTGGACTTGTCTGTTTGTGTGTGCATGGGTTTAAATACTTAATGATTGACATTTGCTGCACCAAACACTTCAGAAAAAAACAAAACCGGAGCCACACGAGTCTGGTCGCCTCTCGTTACCTTGCCTCGGGGTGCACCAGGGAACACTGCACGATGAAAGGACCTCACACTTCCTTCACTTAGAATGGCGATAAGTGGCCTTTCTCTCTCTCTCTCTCTCTCTCTCTCTCTCTCTCTCTCTCTCTCTCTCTCTCTCTCTCTCTCTCTCTCTCTCTCTCTCTCTCTCTCAAACGCTGTGTGAGACACCTGGAACTCTGTTTATGCACACGTACGTACACACACACACACACACACACACACACACACACACACACACACACACACACACACACACACACACACACACACACACACACACACACACACACACACATACATACACACTAACAAATAAAGAAAGTTTGCCAGCACTCCTTGGCGTCTTTCACTCACCATTTTTTTTTCACCTGTGTGTGCCCCAGGCCTGGCACGTCCCTCCCTGGTAAGACGCTGTTGTGCCACTCTTGTTATCAGTAGCGGTGCGGAGTTGTGCTCAAGATTTCTTTTTATTCCGGGGAGCTCCTGACACAAGGGAAGATTGAATACTGGAAAGGCGCTTATGGTGAATGAATGACGAAGGACAGAAGTGGGAGAGGGGGGGTGTTGGGGCATGGCAGACTAGTTTTGGATGGCAAGAGTTTTCTGCAGGAGTCAAGACGTGTGGCGGCGGCGTGGAAGGAGCTTCAACGGAGGCTCCATCAGCAGTAAACTGGAAGGATCGCGCCGAAACTGATTTGGTAATATTTCCTCTCACGTCTCTCCGCCACCCTTGGCTGCCGATGGGACCGACCGCGCCTCTTGAAATTAACTTGTTGATCCAGCGGCGTCAGGAGGAAAGATGGAAGGATATTTTTGAGCGGGAAGGGAAGTTTAAAGGATGACGTATGGTATTAGGGTTGTGATCGCCTGCCATCCAAAAGAGAATGGGTCTTAAGCTTCCTATGAGTTATGCTCGTACACTTAGGACAGTAAAAGAAACTGAACTCTGAGGCGGCAAGATAATCCCAATACCAACGCTTGTATTTGAACACGGACGCTGGTGTGGCGGGAACGCGAACTCCAGTGTGAAGAGAAAAGGACGTGGTGGGAAATAACCGAGGCGGAGCTGAGGTGTCAGGGTACAGGCGAGGATGAGGTGTGTGGCGTACCAAGGTGTTGTGACGGAAGAATAGGGTGAGGCGTGCGGCGATGGGGTGGTATGGAATGCGGGTGATGGTGAAGGAAATTCGTGAAAGACTGAGGCGGTGGTGTGGATGTACGTACGTGCCGTGACTGTATGCTGCAACGTGGATGGATGTGATGTACGTGAATCTAGAAACTGTTATGGATGATGAATAGGAGCGACATCTATTTGATCAAGAGGACAAGGTGACCCATAAACCGATCTATTTCTAAAACTTATTAAAGATTATGCCTCTGATTGTACGAGTTTGTGCTTAAGATGATAATTTTTTTTATAGAACTATCTGGCGAGTCCCCTTTACGAGAGTCTGAACACACCATCCTCCCATAATTCTCCCCCCCCCCCCCTTCCCCGATTGACTGGAAGCTTTGGGGGGTTACTGATAAGAGAAAGAAAATAAAAAAGAAAACGACGCCTACCTCGGTCCCTGCTGCCACCATCTCAACTTTAGTTTATGTATGAAGGAGAAAAAAGAAAAAGGCTTTGTTTTCTGGTTCTGAGTTTCCCTGTAGACTTCTGCTGGGTCACTTCATCTTCAACGGTGTGTGTGTGTGTGTGTGTGTGTGTGTGTGTGTGTGTGTGTGTGTGTGTGTGTGTGTGTGTGTGTGTGTGTTTGTATGCGTGTTTGTTTGTGTTTGTTTATATTTGTTTGTTTTGAAGTGTCCTAAGAGATATGGGTCAGCTGATGTAGACGCTGCTCTACCCTGTCTCAAATGTAGTCACCTTTGACGCCGCCCTTGCTGCCTCTGTCTTGTCACTGACCTCGACCCCAGCGCCTAAAGCTAACTAAGGCTGTTGATTTATGTCTCTTTCTCTTAGGATTTATGCATCTTTCTCTTGGTCAGGGCTCTTGCACACTTACTACTATTACTGCTATTACTTCGAGCAACTATTACTGCTACTACTATTACTGCTACTACTACTACTACTACTACTACTACTACTACTACTACTACTACTACTACTACTACTACCACCTACGTCTACTACCACCACCACCACCACCATCTTATATTGGTACATCCATTGCTGTACTTCTACTTTTGTTTCACAACTACAACTCTACGGCGTGAAGAGGATAGAGTGCATCGGGTCACCTCCGAGACTAAATTGGATCTTGCTCGGAAATCTCATTTACATCACCACTATGGAGCAACAGCCGACGGTCTTGTTTTATTTTTTTTCTATTTGTGACGCTACACTTGGCCTGGCTCCTGTAGCGTGTTAAAATGGAACACTACTTCCGTTAAGCCATTTCCAGACAAGCGGGTGTTTCCGACGGGCAGCGAGGTTGGCGGTGAAATTCTGCCAGGCATGCCCGTGAATGTTGTTCACAAAGCAGAGGCGATGAATGGGCGGGCGTGCCTGACGATGCGTAGCTTGTCGAGTGAGGAACGATAAACATGGTGCCCAGTACTACTGATATGAATAAAGTATTGTGCAGCATAATTATTAGTGTGGGCATAAAGAAAAAGAGAATATGGTGCAAAGAATGGCTAAGTAGAAGAGATATTTATGGGAGCCTTGCAACAATACTACGACTACTATAATATGGCTATCATCTCATAAAAGAAAACAGCTCCATGGAGCGAGAGACAATATTACTCATGGCTATCAGGGTTGGTAACAGTTTATCTGACGTCAGAGATAGAGGGAGGAGTGACGTTTGAGGGAAGGGCTGCAAATCTGCACCAAATACTGCTTCACTATACATTTCAAGTGACTCTCTCTCTCTCTCTCTCTCTCTCTCTCTCTCTCTCTCTCTCTCTCTCTCTCTCTCTCTCTCTCTCTCTCTCTCTCTCTCTCTCTCTCTCTCTCTCTCTCTCTCTTATCTATTTAGCTAATGAACCACATCTCTGCCACTGAACACAAGAGTACATAAGCAGGTGTGTGGCCTTATCAGATACACATTATAAGCTAAAGATAAATCACGTTCAGATAGTTTCGTTTCCTTCATTAGTTGATAAGTTATCACTTTATACTCTACAAGACAGTTTACATCAAGTTGGTATAGGGAAAGGAAGACTGAAGGGCATGACAGATCCTTTTGGTAATGCCACTATTTATACCACTCGATGCGACACCAGACCGAGTACTACGTCGAGGAACTAAATCGAATTCGGAGCAAAGTAAAATTTGACTGTCAAGGAAACAAGCTGAAGGGCCACAACCCATACCTTTCTGAGCCTTTTTTATCCTCTTTCCTCTGTGCTCGGTTGGGGTGAGGATCCACCGCTCCCTCGGCCCCATAAAGCCTTCCTGCCCACCACTATGACAGGTATTCCTTAACCTTCTGTCCCTCTCCCCTCTTCCCTCTCCCCTTGCTTCTCCTTTCCCTCCCCATCACCTGTTTCCTTTCTCACCGTCTTCACTCATATTTCCTTTTTCCACTACCTCTTTCCCTCTCCCTCCCCACCCTCTTCTCGTGACCTATTCCACTACTTCCTCCTCCTCCTCCTCCTCCTCCTCCTCCCTCTTCGCCACCGCTATCACTTCCTCCCATCTCTACCACTTCTTCCCCTTCCTTTCCCATGTCCCGTCACTTCCAAGGAGGCTGTGAAAAAGTGGTTCCCTGTTGAGCCATTGAGCTAGACATTCATTCAGCCACTCACTGTAGCTGTCCCTCCATTCCCCTTCTCCCTGTGCCGATAGCTGCAGACATCCCCACCCCCCCTCCCCCTTCCGTCAGCACCCATACCATTGTAGTCCACTCTCCCCCCTTTACACACCCTGCCACGTCCCCCTTCCGTGCATGTCCTCGTTTCATACTTTCTTCTTTAAGCGTTCCCTCCCTCCCTCGCTCGCTCGCTCGCTCTCTCGCTCTCTCTCATCTATCTATTGTAGAGTTTACTGGTCAGTTTTGCCCTTGGATATTCGCAAAGCTCTCTCATAATGCAGGTGGAAGAGGAGGAGGAGAAAGAGGAGGAGGAAGAGAGAAGTATGAGTAGAAGGAGCAGGAGGAGGTGTATGAAACGGAGGATGAGAAGGAAGAGGAGGAGCAGGGAAGAGGGAAAGGAAGTGAAGGCAGGTTTCCTTTTTTTCCCTTTCTTTTTCTTCCTCTGGCGTGTCTCCGTTATTGTCCCGAGGAGCAGGTCTTGGGGCTCGAGGGGAACGCGTGGGGTGAGATGACGGCAGCAGTTTGTAAGATAAAATGTGGATATAGAACCTTGCGGACGTGGGTTTTGGTTAGTGCAGTCCTGTGCTGATAAATATAGAAGGTGCGGATGGGATTTACTTCAGATAATGTATAAATGTGCGTTACCGAACTATTAATATTATTGCTGCACTGTGTTCCAGCTTCCCGCTCTTTTTGTAGCAATAGCAACAACAATAACTAATAACAACTACTTCTACTACTGATGATAATAACAATGATAATAACAATAATAAGAGTAATAATAATAATAATGTTGATGCTGCTCTTGCTGCTATAATTACTACTACTGTTTGCTGCTGCTTCTTCTGCTACAACAACAACTACTACTACTACTACTACTACT
>JAXIVD010000910.1:0-7500 GCA_036785275.1 Cancer borealis | reverse complement strand
GCTGCTTCACATCTGTCCTCGAAGACCCGTACTTACCTTTGCCTGTTTTATTGCCTCTAGATGCATTAGTATAAGCTTAGCGGCGATGCAGATTGGATTTGTTTGGAAATTAAAAAAGTTATTGAAGTGGGATTCTTGTCTTGCCTGTGAGATGTGTGTGTATCCGGTGTGTTATGGCTATCGTGGTGTACCTGACTTATGTTGAGTGTGAACATTGCTTGGCGTGGTGTGCTTGAGGCTGACAACACTTGACTCCCAACACTTTGAATTTGCCATCTGAAGTGACAGGTTTGTGTTGATAATGCAAAAATATCTCTCGTGTGTTATCTAGAGGGTGACGCGACGTGGAGACTATTTTTATCACTTTGGTATTATGTTTTCACCGCTTGAATGAATTTTGAAAGTGAAACTATTTTACATGTTTTTAAATTTTGAAACCTCTGTAAGGTGCATCGGGTCACGTTAACTAAATTGAAATGTACAACAGCAGAGCAACGCGTATGTCACTCTAGCTGTCGTGTTGATAAGGAAAATAGTTCTTGTAACAATCGATGGTGTGAATAATGTCAAATACAAGTTTAACCATTGTGTAGACTTGAAGGTGAATGTTCAACCACTTCGTGGTTTCAATGTACTGGTAAGTGCAATAGTTAGAAGTGAGTAAATTGTGTCATCAGACCACCGCTGTTTACTGTTAAATCTTCAATAGCAAGTCTTAGGACGGTACAGGGAAGCTTGGGTGCAAGTGCGTGTGAGTGCAAGGGCCTGCCTGCCTGAACCTGACTCACCCGAAGCATGCTGACAATGCAGAAGACACAACCACTTTTTATGGAGATGTGGAAGAGGTTATAACGATCATCACTTGCCTCCACACTCTTCACCAGCCTTAGGACAGGGAGGGGGAGGATGCCACTGTCACTACGCCCTTGAATGGGTCTTGACCTCAGGGGCGTGGACACCATCTATAGGGGCGCCGCGACCCCTGCTCATCCCGCCTCATCAAGATTCACAAAGTTGGACGAGTGATGAGAGATTCGTCAGGTATTCATCCCAGTCTCTGCAGGTGTTCCTTGAGGCCTCCTAGATGAAATGGAGGTTCCGGTGAAGGAGGGAGGGAGGGAGTGGAGGTACAATAAGTGTTAGGGAGGTAGGGAAGAGGAGAGATTGAAATGGAATAGAGCGAGGGAAGGAAGGAGGGAAGGGAGGGAGGGAGGTATCCTGGTGGAGGTTGGTTGAATTAAACGGGTGTTGAAATGAGTGAGGATAAGCCTAAGATGGAGGAGACAGGTAGTAGAGGAAGAGAGGAACCCTATTATTGAATTTGAAAGTGAGTGGTCAGAATAGATTTAAGTTATAAGATAAGTCTGGCTGAGTGAAGATGGGGCGGGCGAGGGAGGGGGGAGGGAGAGAAGAGATAGAGATGGAGGAAAAGAGAGAGAAAAAGAAGGAAAGGAGGAGAGAGAGAGCTAGAGAGAGAGAGAGAGCTAGAGAGAGAGAGAGAGCTAGAGAGAGAGAGAGACTAGAGAGAGAGAGAGAGCTAGAGAGAGAGAGAGAGCTAGAGAGAGAGAGAGAGCTAGAGAGAGAGAGAGAGAGAGAGAGAGAGAGAGAGAGAGAGAGAGAGAGAGACAGAGAGAGATACAGAGAGAGAGAGAGAGAGAGAGAGAGAGAGAGAGAGAGATACAGAGAGAGAAGAGAGAGAGAGAGAGAGAGAGAGAGAGGAGAGAGAGAGAGGAGGTCGACCTACGTATGAGTCACCGTCCCCTCGGGCAGACCGTCTCGGCAGTTTCTCTCTCTCTCTCTCTCTCTCTCTCTCTCTCTCTCTCTCTCTCTCTCTCTCTCTCTCTCTCTCTCTCTCTCTCTCTCCCTCTTTTCATATCTATCCCTTGACCTTTATTTCTTTTCTTTTCCTTTCGTTTGACCTTTTTCTGACACTTTAGTCCTTCACTTCCGATGCCTCACCACCACCGTTTTTTCCTCTCACTTTTTAACTCCCAAAAATCAGGAAGAGAAGGAGGAGGAGGAGGAGTCTTTTCTCCTCCTCCTCCTCCTCCTCCTCCTCCTCCTCCTCCTCCTCCTCCTCCTCCTCCTCCTCCTCCTCCTCCTCCTCCTCCTCCTCCTCCTCCTGATTCCACTAACTGAGATGTTATTCAGGTATGATGACAAGTCAATACTATTTCTTTTTCGCCCTTTTTTTTTTTTTTTTTTTTCTTTCCTGTTCTTCCTCGTTCATCCAATTTTTTTTTTTTTGGTCTTTTTTTTTTTCTGTCCTTGTTACTCCTTCCGCTTGAAAGTTATTTTGAGTCTTACCTCTTTCCCTTCCGAAGATCGTCCTTGAAAAAAAAAAAAAAAAGAAAGAAAGAAAAAAATGAAAGAGAAAGAAAGAAAGAAAGAAAGGAAGCGAACCCGATTCAAAGACATGAAAGTGGTAAAGGAAGAAAGAGGAAGAGGAGGAGGAGGGAGGGGGAAGGGGAAGGATGGGGGCGTGTTGTGGTGTTATTGCAGAAGGCGGCACAGAAGGAAATCAATACACGGCTACATCGTGAAGACTAATCCATCAATACTTACCTGCTGTGATGAACGGAACAATTGCTTTCTCCTGGATGACTGACTGTAGCTAGCAGGTGGAGGGACTAGTAGTGGTGTTAGGAAGGCAAGGTGGTGATGGTGGTGGTGGTGGGCGGTCCAAGATTCTGGCGGGCTGGCTAGTGAGTGCCGTTTACCGTCTTAGGGTGTGTGATGGTGAGCGATGAGCGCCTGTTGATTCACACACAGGTGCTATGAATACTCAATGAAGGAAGGAGGAATGTGGGTCAGTTTGTGCAATTAGTAGTGTTGTGTTCATTTCATTCACAAGATATGGCAGTAGTGGTAGTAGGGTAGGGGTGGTGTTATTCTGCTTTGAGTGGTCTGTTGTATGTGTGTTTGTGTGTATATGTTTGTCTGTCTGTGTCCTGTTCTGTATGTGTTTGTTGTTAGTGCTGTTGACTCACCCACCCTTGGGATTCTTTTCTTCTTCGTCCTTTGGTTCCTTCTTTTTTTTCTTCTTTTTTCATCATCATCATCATCATCATCATCATCATCATCATCATCATCATCATCTTCACCACCACTTCAAGAGCTGGTACTGACGAGTGAAAATATCGTTTGGCAGGAGTAATAGTAATCATCAGCACCCTAGTGAAAGAGCGAAGTGGCACAATTATATGCACCTTTTCGATAGATAGATACGTTCACGCCTCTACGCCCGCCATCAAAGGCACCATTATCCACACCTCCAAGAACACACAGCTTCCCCTATCTCCCTGTCTTCCATTTGCGCTTCGTCACTCACTACCTTAGACAAGAATAGCGGAAGGAAAAGACAGAAACGAGAACAAGGAAGAGGAGCTAAAGGAGGAGGAGGAGGACGAGGAGGAGATGGTCAAGTTAAGCGAGGGAGACTTGTCGAGGGAAGGCAGCAACACCCGAATGTGAGAAGAAAGAGAGCAAGGGAAGAGGGGAGGTGAGGAGACCCACAGAGGGAAGTGAGATCGGAGAAACAGAGGGTCGAGGGTTTACGGTATTAATGTGATTAGACTGGCTTTCCAGGTTGAATTTAGTGAGCTACACAACAGCGAAGGGAGGGAGGTATTTGTGTGCTTTTGTTGTTTACTGTCTGTGTGTGTACTGTGTGTGTGTACTGTGTGTGTGTGTGTGTGTGTGTGTGTGTGTGTGTGTGTGTGTGTGTGTGTGTGTGTGTGTGTGTGTGTGTGTGTATCAGCCATACATCACTAGGAGAATAATGGCTTTCCTTGCGGGGGAGAGGGAGAGGAACAGTCCTCCCTCAAACAAGGTCCTTATTGATCTGTCAAAACAAGAGGCTCTAAGGCCTTGCTCTGCCTCAGTAGTACGACACCTCCTCCTGTGAGAGAGAGAGAGAGAGAGAGAGAGAGAGAGAGAGAGAGAGAGAGAGAGAGAGAGAGAGAGAGGAGAGAGAGAGAGAGAAAGAGTCTTGTCCTATCTTCTATCTTATGCATCATGTATTTCTGAATAATGCATGTTTACAGTGTGCAAATTTAGCTAGTTGGTGTTTCTATTAGTTCATAAGGTTGTTGTTGTTAAAAGACACACACACACACACACACACACACACACACACACACACACACACACACACACACACACACACACACACACACACAGCATGGTCAAGTCATTACAGGTCCCTTGCCTTCCCTGACCAGACCCACAAACCCAACAAAACCTTACCTTACTAGTTTTTTCTTCCCCTCTCTTCCATCCTTACGCTTCCCCTCCCTCCCACACCTCTCTGATGATGTTTTCCCTCGTTCCCATGGTTATCAGTCATTAAAACAGTCAACTTTCATACTTATAAAAACAAAAAAGTCAGATTTTAGTTAACGATGAAATGGTCGTCTTGCACCTGTACTTATTTTCCTCTTGATTTATTTTTGTATTCTTTGTTTTTTTACCGCCCTCTCTATCTCTCTTCTGCACTCTCTTCTCCTCCACTGTTGCCACTTGAACGTGCATCTTCTCGAACTGGATAGGCATCGAGGCTGACACTGATTCATGCAATATCGTGTGCATCGATATATCCGAAATTCTTGTAGTCGTGTTGGTATTGGAAGTAGCGTTAGGAATGGTTGTGGATCCTCGAGCAACAGTGGAGATGGCCGGCTCTGTGTGTGTGTTGTGTGTGTGTGTGTGTGTGTGTATGGAGGAGGAGGTGCGTGTGTGCGTGCTGGTGTTTGGGCTGGCGAGGATGTTGCGTGCAGAAGGGAGGGCAGATGTGTGTGTGTGTGTGTGTGTGTGTGTGTGTGTGTGTGTGTGTGTGTGTGTGTGTGTGTGTGTGTGTATGGGAGGTAGACTAAACGTGTATTTCTTTCTCCTTTTATAATGATTCCGTTCTTGTTTGTTTGTTTGATGGTGGAGGAAGGTGGAAGATAGAGGGTTAAAAGGGGCACCATCATCATCATCATCATCATCATCATCATCATCATCATCATCATCATCAACAACAACTACAAAAGCAGGTGTGCGAGGATGAGAAGGAGACGGAGAAGGAGGAGGAGGAGGAGGAGGAGGAGGTGGTGGTGGTGGTGGTGGTGGTGGTGGTGGTGGTGGTGGTGAAGAGGACGGAGTATTAATTCAATTTGAGGTTGGATGTTTGAAGAGGAACAGTGGTGGATGTAGTAGTGCTAGTGGATGATTGTGGTTATGGTGGTTGACGTGGTGGTGGTGGTGGTGGTGGTGGTGGTGGTGGTGGTGGTGGTGGTGGTGGTGGTGGTGAGGGAGGAGGTGATAGCGACCGCCTCGGCAGACTAAAGCTGTGTGTTCCTCAGTACCTGAAAGAGAGAGAGAGAGAGAGAGAGAGAGAGAGAGAGAGAGAGAGAGAGAGAGAGAGAGAGAGAGAGAGAGAGAGAGAGAGAGAGAGAGAGAGAGAGAGAGGAAAAAAAAAAAAGGCAACGGAATCACACCAATCTACCGTGTGAAAACCAGAACAGAGCCTTGAATGTTCAGGCGGCTTGTGAGTAAAATTGGATGAAGATGAAGCAAGTGTAGTGAACGCAGGGAGGAGGAGGAGGAGGAGGAGGGAGGAGGAGGAGGAGGAGGAGGGAGGAGGAGGAGAGGAGAGGAGGAGGAGGAGGATTGGAAAACAGTATATCGTTAAGAGACGCTACGGAAACAATTTTAAGTGAATAATTGCTTTAATGAATAGACGAAATGAATGAATGAAAGACAAAGGTATTCTCAACTCCACCTTTTTTTTTTGTTCCTTTAGCGTTGAAGTGTATAAAGGACGTTGCTCTTACTTGTTGTCGGTGGGAGGTGCTAAAATACACACACAGATGGCGCCACGTACACGCCACATACACGTACATACATCACACAGTATAGTCAGATGTAAACGCTCCCACTAACATGTACTTACTCAAGGTTGTTATATATTTTTTTTTGTAGGTGTTGATGTGCCTTTTGGTGTTCATTGTATACCTGTTCATGATGATTACCTGTAGTTGTTCAATATACCTTTCGCTGTTGAGTCTACCTGTCGTTATGTTATGTGTTACGTTATGTAGAGAGCTGTTACACATGTTTATAATTATACCTCATGTTGCTCCTACTCATAGTACTTAACACACACTAATATAATGCAATCGTCTCAAGAATACTATGATCAAAGAACGTAATGGCTATGATAGGAATAGATTTTATAATGAAAAATGTGAATGTTATACACAAAAGGAACATCTGCTACACTTTGCTATTAATTAGTCTTATGTATTTTTTTTTTGTGTGTGTTTCAAATGGAGTGAAATTTCGTAGTGTGAAACCGTAATGGACTGCAAGGAGAAGGCGTAGAGATAGGGACTGAGATGGAGGAAGGGAAAGAGGGAGGGAGGGCGGTAAGGAGGAGGATTGGAGGTAAAACGTGGCGGGGGAAAGGAAGAGAAATTTAGTATGTGTTGTGTTGAGTGATAAATGTGAAGGTGTTGAGATTGTTTCTGGTACTCGTAGGAAGCTGTTTTATGTGTGTGTGTGTGTGTGTGTGTGTGTGTGTGTGTGTGTGTTGTGTGTGTGTGTGTGTGTGTGTGTGTGTGTGTTGGTGTGTGTTGGTCTGTCTGTCTGTCTGTCTGTCTGTCTGTCTGTCTGTCTGTCTGTCTGTCTGTCTGTCTGTCTGTCTGTCTGTCTGTCTGTCTCTGTCTGTCTGTCTGTCTGTCTGTCTGTCTGTGTCTGTATCTGTGTCTGAGTGTGTGTTTATATTGTTTTCGTCACTAGCTAATTAAGTTAATAACCGTGCATTTCTTCGCCAGTCTTCTTAATAAGCTTCGAGTGACTTATTAAGTTTCCCAAAGAATCCATTAACGAGGGAGGCGCGGCGGCACTCAGCGGGGAGGCGGGAAGCGGGAAGGAATTACCTGTGCTGGCTTTGCATTCCCTTGTTGTGATGAGTGAGTGTGTGTGTGTGATGATGAGTGTGTGTGTGTGTGTGTGTGTGTGTGTGTGTGTGTGTGTGTGTGTGTGTGTGTGTGTGTGTGTGTGTGTGTGTTACCGTGGAGAATGACAGCCTAAGGTATGTATATTTCCTGCGTGTTGCATTGCTTACTCTTATCGTATGTATTGTCTTCAGAATAATGATCGAAAGCACGCCTGTAGTATCGCTTTTCATTCCTGTTATTTTGTATATGAGTTTGAATAATGTCAACCATCTTGCCTCATACCAGCCTGCCTTACATCCTGCAATGCACTTTGGGACGATAACATTAGTATATCCGTCTGTCACCTCCTCCTCCTCCTCTTCCTCCTCCTCCTCCTCCTCCCTCCTCCTCCTCTCCTCCTCCTCCTCCTCCTCCTCCTCTTGGTATTATGTTTTGTGCGTCGGAGATGATCAGTTGAATCAGCATGTCCCACGTAGTCAAAACATGATAGTGAGGGAGGCTGGTGTGTAGTATATAAGCAAGATACAAAGCCGTCCTACGCTGTGCCTCTCCAGTG
>JAXIVD010000909.1:87500-110000 GCA_036785275.1 Cancer borealis | reverse complement strand
AGTTGAATAATTATGAAAATCACTGAATTTAAGGTCAATGTTACTGAAGAAATTGTTCATACGTAAGTAGTGAGATGTACTAATAATTTCCTTACATTTTTCTCATTTCCTTACATTTCTAGTTTTTCATTATTTGCATTTTCTTTTATTATTGTTATTATTTTTTTTTGTTGGAGGCTTAGATGGTCGGCCTCCGCCTGTTAGTAGCGCAGGTTAGATATTTTCTTTTTTTGAGTGACGCTTCGTTTCTTGTTGAAGTGCTCATGCTGCCAGTGTAAGTTCCTCTTTGCATCTTCACTTTGCAGTCCCAGTCGAGGATAGTATTGATGGTAGCATGTGGGTGATCTTTGGCCACTCGGCGGTTTTTCCAAAGAAAAGTGGCCAGCTCGTCGCGGGATTCGAACTCGGGACTCTGAGCTGGTCTGCCTGCACGCTAGCCACTAGGCCACCGCCTCCCCATCCTTCTTTTGCTTTACCATTTTCATATTTCATTCTTTATTTTTTTTTTACCATTTTCTCAGTCTCCATCTCCTTCCTTCCACATATTTACTTTTCACTTATTCCTCTTCTCCATCATAGCCTGCTCCATGGAACACAACTCTGAACAATTTGAAAGTTGATGCAGTTTAGTGGCCAAGAAAAAGCGTAGCATATTTGATTGTCCATGGAAAAATAAATAAAGCAATGATAAATAACAAAAACTAAGATAAAATAGAACAGGAAAGTAAAACCGATGATGAAACTGGTGCTTGTAAAGTACAGGTCTTTTGGTGTCTGTTCTTCTTATGTATTATAATGTACATATTCTCATCATATTTTTGCAGGCATAAGCGATTGGCAGCAGCAGCATCAGTCTCTACAGTCCTGAGCCAATTAGAGGATGGGTCTATCATAGGACTGTCACCCTTACAAGACAGTATGAAGCAGCTTCGCAAAAGTACCCCACAGCATAGCCACCAAGATACAACAGGATCAGTCAGATCTTCAATTGCCTCGCAGAATAATTACCGAGCCGCCTTTAGTGCTGTGTATGGATTTCCGCAGCCTTCTCCAATGAACAGCCCATGCCATACCCTGAGGAATCCCATTCATGATGTTTCCAAAGGGTCTTATCCTTGAGCTCTAGGTGGTACTGCAGTAATGGTGTGACTATTTTCTTTTACTCACTGCGATCAGTATTTGACAGAGTTGTAGCTAATATAATAAGTTGCCAGTGTATGTATGTGTGTATTTCCCTAGTTGTATTTACCTAGTTGTAGTATACAGGACCAGAGCTAACACTCGTGTGATCCTGTCTCCGTATCAATACCTGTCCAGTTTTTCCTTCAGTTGTACATTCTTTTCCATTATCACTCTTCCTTCAGTCCATTCCAAGTATCTATATTTCTCTTGGGAAAGCTGTACTACTTTTTTGTATCTATCATGTGTGTGTGCGTGTGCGTGTGCGTGTGTGTGTGCGTGTGCGTGTGTGTGTGTGTGTGTGTGTGTGTGTGTGTGTGTGTGTGTGTGTGTGTGTGTGTATGTGTGTGTGTGGAGCTGTAGCTTGGTAGTTAAAGGAAACTACTGCTTAGTGAGAACTTATGTCTTAACTTTTAGTATAGTATATTTTCATGTATCCATACCAGCCTCCTACATTGCACAAAACTTATTATAATAATAAGATGTAATAATAATGATAATTTTTGTTTTCATAAACCTTACCCTTTCCTGCCCATGGGAGATGCCATCCAAGAAAGAAGTGTTTAACAGAGCTAAAACTTAAGGGATATCAAGAACAAATACCATTACACAGACTTGCATTTTACTTACACTGACTTAGTCACTGTATGAAAACTTCTTGAAGATTACACCACCAATAAAGAACACAATTCCAACTCTATCTTTCCAAGATGCTATGTACAGTCGTGGACACAAGAAATCACCTATCCTCCGGTTCTGCCTACCTCAGGCTGGCTCCCTTTCTGTACGGCAAGTCACAGTGGGATGATGGTGCTTGGGTGGGTGAGGAGGGAGGTGAGATTAAGAAAAGAGAATTAAATCCGAAGTGGTGGTTGTATAATTAGCCATTTTCATTCATTCAGAGCATGATATAAAGAATTTAGATAATAGTAATGTTGCATTATACCTTCTATAGTGGCGTAAGATATCAAGCCTTAGATAGGTTGTTATATCCAAGGATGGTCCGCGAGAGATATTTACTGACGTGTCTCACAGCTCATGATATGGCCCCCATAGCGGGAGCTGCCTTGTCGTGGTGGGGGGGCTTGCGTGTCCGAAGTACCTGGAGAGCTATGCTAGAGGGATTTCAACCCCTGCTCTCCCCCTTTGTGGGGAGAGAGGGTTTCCCATGCTAGTAAAGTCTGCCAGGGAAGGGCCAGACTAAATGGTTCCCATGAGTTAGGCTGCCAGTACGGGTCAACAGTGCCGCCCGCCAGAAGGGCCGCCCTCTATGGGACGCCCTGTGTTGGATAGTTGGGTCTCTGGGCCGGAGGGCGCTGGGGAAGAGGATCTCAGCACCGTCGTGGGCAAACTTTCGGATCCATGGGGGCTGCTTTTTAAACCGAGCAGTCCCGTGGGGGACGAGGTACCCCACTCACGGCGGCCAGCGCTCGGTCCCCTCGTCTGTCCGGTAGGCGGTAGCTCTTGGCCCCTGAGACCAACTACTACTTAAAAAATAAATCTTCAATCCCTCGAGTGGTGGGCGACCAGGCCCTCGAGGCGGTTCAACCTGGTCCTCGATGTGTCTCTGTTACGCCGGTTTCCGGAAGGCTTGATGTCCTCCTCCACGATCTCTCTGGCCACTTTTCCTACAGGGCCATTCATGATGTCGTGAAGCCCTACGGAGATGTCGTTAGGATCCGGCAAATATACGACGACGACTGCCCTGCGAACAGGTGTTATGTGACCTTCGTCTCTGCTGCAGAGGCGAAGGCTGCTCTTGACGCCGTGGACATGTTTGACATTCCTGGTCTTCGTGCTGAGGTTCTGTCCTCCGGCAATGTGGCTGAATCGGACTCAGACTACGTTCCGAACATCTTCGAACGTGCTGCTGAAGAAGCCTCTTCCGAGGTTCGCCAGGCCCCTACCCCTCGGTGGTTCGTTGTCTACTATCGCAACGGCCGGGGAAATTATATCCGCGCTTCCCTGTTTCTCCAGCAGGAGTTCGGCACCATTCCCCGGGAGAACGTTCGCCGTTACGGGAGGGGGCTCTTGATAAAGCGAAAGACCTTACGCAGGCCAGGACGTTGCTGCATTTCCGGTGCGGCCCCGACTGCATGTTCGATTCCGTGCGACCCCACCGGACGTTCAACTACAGTAGGGGTATCATATTCAATTATGACTTGGGGGAGTTCATTGAGGAAGAAATCTATGCCATGTGCCCTCCTACGGTGCAGAAAATATGGAAGGTAAAGGGGAAGGGCAACATGATCGTCCTCACCTTCTTCGGTTCTTCTCACCCTGACTATGTTCACGTCGGTCCTCTTCGTCTTCGTGTGAAGTCTTTCGTGAATAGGCCACTTCAGTGTTACGGGTGTTATGCGTTTGGTCACAGTCGGAAACACTGCAATGAGGCTTCTCGTTGTGGCCGTTGCTCTGCTCTCGGCGCCCACGTCACGCAAGAATGTGGCACCAGTCCTTACTGTTTCCTATGCCGTGCTGCTCACCAGTTGCGCTCTCGGGATTGTCCACGATATTGCCTTGTGGAAGACGTCTTTCGCCTGGCTAACACCAACTTTATCAGTCTTGGCAGTGCACGCAAGGAGCTTGCTTATAGGCAAGGGAAGAGCGGTGAGGCTGTCTTACGCCTCTTCTTTGGGCTCTCGCTTATCGTCCCAGTCCGCTGCCCATGATTCTAATTCTGAAATTCCTCTACGGAAGAGTTCCTCCTCTCCTGTCTCCTCTCTGGTTCCTGTCCGCAACCAGTTTTCTGTCCTCAACGAGACTGGTGACTGTGTCCCTGCGGTTTGTGATGTGTCTTCTTCCGCTAGGGCAGGATCGCACCCTGCCCCACCTGTTCAAGAGACTAGGAGTCCGGGGCGCGGGAGATCTAACAGGGCTGCAAGTACACGCCCCCATAGCTCCACGGATTCGGTTGACCTGTTGAATGTGCCCCCGTCTAAAGTTTCTATCGGCCCTTCCAGTCGTGTGAGGACTGCTGACGGAGCCTCGTCAACTTCTGTCCGTTCTTTGGAGCGGTCTTCTTCCCTTAGTCGTGTTGATGCTGATGGTCATGCAGCGGCTGGTATGGATGTTTCCCAAGATACTCCGTTGGTCGAAGGCGCATTGCCTCATCAATTCGGCCGTTCTGCGTCCCAAGATTCCGTAACTTCTGTGAGTCGTGACCGTCTTCCTGTTAATTTCATCTCACCTGGGCATTCTGGCTCTGGTGGTGTGGAGTGTGTGGGAAGCACGGGTACCCCTGCCAAGGTGAATTCCCGTTCAAAAGCCCCGACCCTTCAGTCCGACTCTTCTCCTCATATCCCGGTTACTTCTACTGCAGGGGCTTCTGGCCTTTCCAGTACTCGCCGTATTACAGTTCCCAGTCAGGTCGGTAAAGTAAAGGGTAAAGGGGGGGTCCCTCACAGGGATTCGCCTGCCACGAAACTCTAAATAGTAGCTTTCCGGATCCTCCAATGGAATTGTAGAGGTCTCTGAGCCTCTTGGGAGGAACCCCGAGTTTTGGTTTCCAGGTTTTCTCCTGCCTGCTCGGGGACTTCACTCACTTAAGTCCTCCCGGGTATCGTGCCTTCTTCAGTACCCCTATTCCTTATCAGGGCCACCACGGTGGCACCGCTATCTTCGTTCGCTCTGATGTCCCTTTTCTTCCCCAGCAGCTTCACACCCCGCTGCACGCTGTTGCAGTCAAGGTTTTCCTTGGCAGATTTTATACATTATGTAGCCTTTATCTCCCTCCCGGTGTTCCTGTCGTAAGGCCAGATCTTGACGGCCTAGCGCGTGTTCTTCCCTCTCCTTTCCTCGTGTTGGGGAATTATAACGGACGCCACCCTTTGTGGGATGATGGTGCTTCCAACCCTCGCGGGATTTTAATTGCTTCTTTTATTGAGGATGAGGGTTTGGAACTTTTAAACACTGGGGATGTTACACACTTTCATAATCAGACGGGGACTTTTACTTCTATTGATCTTTCCGTTTGCACTTCTAATTCTCTTCTTGATTTTACCTGGCGGGTCCTATTATTTCCTACTATTTCCCATTTTATTAGAATCTGTGGATTCTGAGCCGCGGTCGCGCCCTCCTCGCTGGCGCTTAGATCGGTCGGATTGGCAGCGTTTTACGGATCTTACCTCCTCTGTTCGTCCGTTGGCTGATTTTGGTACTTGTAACGATGCCGCTGCCCATTTCACAGATGTTTTGCACTCTGCGGCCCTTCAGTCTGTCCCCAAGACATCTGACCGGTTTCCCAAGCGTCCCGTTCCCTGGTGGAACGCAAATTGCACTGCCGCTGTGAGAGAAAAACGGTCTGCTTTTCAGGACTTTGCCGCCACCGTGGAGATCCTCTGTGCTTGGAGACTTTTCGGCGAGCCCGTGCTCGAGCGCAACGCATTTTAAAATTAGTGAGTGTTTTGACGTAAGGCGCCGTAACAGCCAGGTTCATATGGCGCCGCTACCAAACCATAAAAAAATTAAAGACAAATGTAAAAAACCAAAAAGACGATTGAGAAAAACTACCGAAAAAAACAAACAATAAATACTCAAAAATTAAAACTCAAAGATCATTACAACAAAGAGAGGAGGCCAACCTCCTCCAGAAAATATATCGCTTCATAACCCGGGAAAGGACACGCTAGGCCAAGCACCCGACTTAGACTAAAAACACCATCCGCAATGCGGCACCGGTAAAGAAAACGCTGCCTTAGCTCCACCAAACTCGGGCACTCGACCATCAAGTGCCGTCCAGTAAGAGGCACCAAACAGTCATCGCAATACGGTTGGTATTCACCGGACATCAGATAACTATGGGTTAGGCGAGTGTGACCAATGCGCAGACGAGCTAAGGCTGTCTGCAAGCGACGTACTCGTATGTTGGAATAATCCCATCGGTGAGACACAGTCCTTGTAACATCACCCATTTTCGAGGTGGCACCAAAAGCATCCCACCGCTCCTGCCAAATAGCAATGATCGCCTCGCGAATCGCCGGAAACACATCCGTACACGGGACTGGGCTAAGGGTGGCAGCCCTATCTGCCGCCTCCCTAGCTAGCCTATCAGCCCATTCGTTCCCGGTCACGCCAACGTGGCCCGGCACCCAACAGAACCCAACACGATATCCCCGGTTGCTGAGTAGATACAGCCACTCAAGTGCAGATAAAACTAAAGAATAAATAAAAGGAGTATAGAAGTTCAGCGCAGAAAGTACGCTACGAGAATCACTAAAAATAACAAAAGAGTTGACTGGTAGTGTAAAAAATAGTTCTTAAAGCGAGCACTATCGCCTACAGCTCAGAAGTGAAAACAGAAGCGACGGCCGGAAGACTAACCCCCCGATAGAAAGAGGAGAACACAACACCAAATCCAACACCGGTATCAGACTTAGAGCCATCAGTAAACACAGAAACGGAGTCTGAATGAGAAGAACAGTGCTCTAAAAACAATGCACGGGACACATGTGCCGGCAAATCCTTCTTACCTTCGAAAACAGGGACAGCGACGTTCTTGGAGGGTTTATCTATCTTCCATTACCTTTCGAACTCCTTTCACGGCAGTTTTCTTCCCCTTCTCCTCCGATCCTGTTCCATGCTGGGGAGAAGGTGGCAGATCCTAAAACTGTTGCTGACCTGTTTGCCGGCCACTTCTCTAGTGTCTCTCGGAGGGATCCTACTGCACCAGGGGCTCGGCATCGCCAGGGTTTGGAGGCTGTGGACGTGGACTTTGCTTCCTCTGGCGCGGAGTCCTATAATGTCCCGTTCTCTCCAGGCGAACTAATGGCGGCTTTATCCCAGTGCTGTGATTCGTCTCCGGGTCCCTATGACATCCCTTATACTTTCTTACGACACATGTCTGATATTGCTTTTAATTTTTTTATTGGATCTTTACAATTTTATTTGGCGTACCGGTGATTTTCCTTCTTTGTGGAGTGTGGCCGTAGTCCTTCCCATCCCGAAGCCTGGAAAGGATCATCTACAAGCCACTAACTACCGTCCTATTTCTTTGACTTCATGCATCTGCAAGGTGCTGGAGAAGATGGTAAACGTGCGGCTAATGTGGTACCTGGAGAG
The DNA here is from genome assembly GCA_036785275.1 of Cancer borealis. Lineage (NCBI taxonomy): Eukaryota > Metazoa > Arthropoda > Malacostraca > Decapoda > Cancridae > Cancer > Cancer borealis. The sequence goes on along the minus strand of JAXIVD010000909.1, from coordinate 102,761 downwards.
CGGGAATTTCTTGACCCCGGTGCAGTACGGTTTTCGAAAGGTGTGATCAATCACTGATGCTCTTTTATCTTTGGACTCGTCTATTTGCGCGGCATTTGCAAATAATCACCATCACGTAACAGTGTTCTTTGATTTGGAAAAGGCGTATGACACGGCTTGGTGCCATGGTATTTTACTTAGTCTCTTTGAGTTTGGTCTTCGCGGCCGCCTCCCTATTTTTATTAAGCAATTTTTATCAGATCGTCTTTTACGGGTTCACGTGGGGAGTATTCTCTTAGAGGCTTGTGTGCTTGAGGATGGTGTGCTACAGGGCAGCATTCTAAGTGTTACGCTCTTTGCAGTGGCCATTAATAGTGTTATTAGTGTCCTTCCCGATGGTGTCCATAGTTCTCTCTATGTGGACGACCTCTCCATTTCCTACTCAGCAGCACGGATGCCTCTGATTGAACGAAAACTCCAACTTTCGATTAACAGGATTTCCCGTTGGGCTTCTGAACGCGGTTTCCGGTTCTCAGCCTCGAAAACAGTAGCAATGCACTTTTGCCGCCTCCGCGGTGTTCATCCAGACCCTGATCTCTATCTCGCACGTAGGCGCATCTCATGTGAAGAGACCACTCGCTATCTTGGTCTTCTTTTCGACAGCCGTCTTACTTGGGTTCCTCATCTTCGTTCCATTAAAGCGGCTTGTCAGAAAGCCTTATCCCTCCTTCGGGTTTTGGCTCATACTTCTTGGGGTGCGGATAGGGACACTCTCCTCCTCCTCCACAGGACACTCATCCTTCCCAAGTTGGAGTATGGCTGTGAGGTCTACTCGTCTGCCACGGAGGCCCGCCTACGTGTGCTGGATTATGTGCACCATGCCGGGATCCGCTTGGCTACGGGTGCCTTTAGGTCTTCCCCGATCCCTAGTCTCCTTGTGGATGCTGGCGTCCTGCCTCTGCATTTACGTCGCCAATCCTCGTTGCTTCGGTGTTGGTTCCGAACCCAACGCCTTCCTGAGTCAGTTCCCTGCTGGTAAATCTTGCGGGATTCTCGTTCGCCTGCATATGCTACCCGCCCTAGTCTCCCCAAACCGTTTGGGTTTCAGGCTGCGTCTGTCTTGTCGGCGTTGTTGGGTACTGGCAATTTCCCGGTGAGTCCGTATGTGCCCCTGTTTTCGAGAATAAGAAGGATTTGCATGCATATGCATTGTGCGTTGTTTTTAGAGCACTGTTCTTCTCATTCAGAGTCCGTTTCTGTTTTTACTGATGGTTCTAAGTTTGATACCGGTGTTGGATTTGGTGTTGTGTTTCCCTCTTTCTGTCGGGGAGTGTAATCTTCCGGCCATCGCTTCTGTTTTCACTGCTGAGCTGTCGGCGATAGTGCTCGCTTTAAGAACTATTTTTACACTTCCAGTCAACTCTTTCGTTATTTTTAGTGATTCTCGTAGCGTACTTTCTGCGCTGAACTCCTCTACTCCTTTTATTTATCCTTTAGTTTTATCTGCATTTGAGTGGCTGTATCTACTCAGCAACTGGGGATATCGTGTTGGGTTCTGTTGGGTGCCGGGCCACGTTGGCGTGTCCGGGAACGAACGGGCTGATAGGCTAGCTAGGGAGGCGGCAGGTAGGGCTGCCACCCTTAGCCCAGTCCCGTGTACGGACGTGTTTCCGGCGATTCGCAAGGCGATCATTGCTATTTGGCAGGAGCGGTGGGATGCTCGTGGTGCCACCTCGAAAATGGGTGAGGTTACGAGGACTGTGTCTCACCCATGGGATTATTTAAACATACGAGAACGTCGCTTGCAGACAGCCTTAGCTCGTCTACGCATTGGGCACACTCGCCTAACCCACAGTTATCTGATGTCCGGTGAATACCAACCGTACTGCGGTGACTCTTTGGTGCCTTTTACTGTACGGCACTTGCTGGTCGAGTGCCCGAGTTTGGTGGAGCTAAGGCAGCGTTTTCTTTACCGGTGCCGCGGTGCGGATGGTGGTTTTAGTCTAAGTCGGGTGCTTGGCCCGGCGTGTCCTTCCCCGGGTTATGAAGTGATATATTTTCTGGAGGAGGCTGGTCTCCTCTCTCTGTTGTAATGATCATTGAGTTTTAATTTTTGAGTTTTTATTGTTGTTGTTTTTTCGCTCGTTTTTCTCAGTTGCCTGTTTCGTTTTTCACATTCTACTTAGTTTTTTTTATGGTTTGGTAGCGGCGCCATATGACCCTGGCTGTTACGGCGCCTTACGTCAAATCACTCACTCACTCATGATATGGCTAGACGGATCCAACATTAGTGTGGAACCAGATATTTGTGTTTATATGTGTGTTTTGTCATCTGACTTACAATTAAATCAGAATAGCATTGGTTTCCTTCAATAGGTTTGTGGAACAAACGCTCCATAATTTTACATATGAATATTTTTTGTGACACACACACACACACACACACACACACACACACACACACACACACACACACACACACACACACACACACACACACACACACACACACACACACACACTTTTTTTTGTTCTTATTTTTCTTGAATAGCTATTTTCCATTTCCCAAGCGTGATGCTTGCCTTGCTAGCAGCAGGAAATGGAGATGTGATGTTGAAGTTGTTGGTTGAAGATTATACTGCCTTAACCTTGGAAAACTGTTAATGGATGAAAAAAACCCAGATAAAATGTTTGGTATTTATGTAATGGTGTGTAGGACATATACTTTTCAAAGTTAAATCTAATGAATGATTGTATATGTGGAGTATTGCAACAAGAAGATGATTCAGGAAGAATTAGGCCACTCACGTATTTCGGTCGCACGCTGAATGCAGCTGAAAAGAATTAATCGGCGGTAGAACGCGAGGCTCTGGCAGTTATTTATGGTCTAACGGTAAATCGGTCACTGACACTAGGATATAGGGTAGAAATACGTTTTGACCACAGACCGCTAGTATGGATATTGAAAGCAAAGAGCCCAAGTAGCCGTATAGCTAGATGGCAGACACTTCTAGGTGAATATGCTTTTCAAGTTAGATATATACCCGACCGAGAAAATGTAGTAGCAGTTTATATGTCAAGGATAAAGAGACAGGAAAATGATACGCTACACGAATAAATAGAAGGACGCGTACTGCTAGTAGGAAAGGAAAAATTACAGAAATTCCACATGTGGAGTATCGACGAACTGATACGTAGACAAACGAATGATCCTCTAATTCAGGAAATCAAAGAAGTAATGATGAATCTACATAAAAAGAAAAAGAAATCTACAAGAGGTAGAGAAAGCCACTTACTTTCCTGTAGGAATTTTAACACTTCATGCCCCGGGGAGAGCGCCTCCTCCCCCAGCGCCAGAGAGAGAGAAAGAGAAACTCCCATCTCTACCCCGACACTGGGCGAGGTACTGCTCTCGCAATTCCCTCAGGCTGGGGCACTCGACCAGCAAGTGTCGCACAGTAAGGGGAACTAAACAGTCATCACAGTAGGGCTCAACTCCCCGGGACATGAGAAAACCGTAGGTAAGGCAGGTATGGCCCGTCCGTAGACGGGCCAATGCCGTCTCACGGCAGCGGCCTCGGACGTGCACATAAGACCAGGGGCTCACAGCCCTTGCGGTAATTGCACCCTTCTTAAAGGTGGCTATATTGACATTCCATCTCTCTTGCCATATTACATGAACAGTAGCTCGAATTGTGGAAAACAGGTCTCTGTGTGGGACGGGGCAGGCAGTGACTTAACGAGAGGCGCCGGTCTTAGCTAGCTCATCTGTCTCCTCGTTCCCTTTCACAGACACATAGGCTGATATCCAACAAAAAGAAATTATGTGCCCACGACGGGCTGCCAGTACGAGCCAGTTCAAAATGTTTGAGACTATTGGGTGTGCATTACTAAAATCCTCAAGGGCTGACAAAGCTGCTCTGGAGTCAGTAAAAATAACAAAAACCCCAACATCCAAGGTAAAAAGTGATCTTATCGCTACTAAAATGGCTCACAGCTCTGCGGTAAATATTGATGTAAAGGGGGCTAAACTGCCGCACCGGGCAAAATCAGGGAAGATAGCTCCAAATCCGACGCCTGCAACGGATTTGGAGCCGTCAGTAAAAATGGGCGTACAACCCTCATGTACGGAGGCATGACCGATGAACAAAGTCCTCGCAGCATGCTCCGACATAGCACTCTTGTTAGTCGGTATGTAATGGCAATACGATACTGCCAGCAGCTTCCACGGCGGAACATGCAATAATCGTGGGACAGCTATGGCAGGGCGAGGAAGGGACAACTCTTCAAGGACGCCACGAGCCTGAAAGCCAAAAGGCTGTGGGAAGTGCGGGTGCTAGGTGAAAGTGGCGTCCCGTGAAGTGTCCGTCACAGCACTGTAAGTGGGATCACCATAGAGACTTTGGCATATGAACCACACACGTGCCATCTGAGTCTGACGGTGAAGGTCGAGGGGTAACACTTCTGCATCCACGAGCAGACTGGGGATTGGGCAAGACCGAAAGGCCCCCGTCGTCCTAAAAGTACGGTCCTGTAAAAAAGAGTGGAGGAACAGAGGAAGGTGATCCCTGAGTCCAACCGTATGGAGAGCTGATAGAATGCCATACCTCCAGGTGGTGTCGTATGCCTTCTTAAAAGATCGAAGAAGACGTTCACAACCCACTGCCTGCAAGCAAAATTTTGGCTGATAGTGTTTTCTAATCGCAGAAGAGCGTCTAAAGTAGAGCGAGATCGATGAAAACCACACTGTACTGCCGAAAGATGGCCACCCTTCTCCAGGAACCAGACTAGACGAGTGTTAACCATCTTCTAAAATACTTTCATCATGCAAACGGTAAGGGCAATGGGTCGATAGTTAAAGGGGAGGGAGGCGTTCTTTCCAGGCTTGGGTATTGGGATGACTATAATAGACTTTAAGGAAGGGTGTATATATCCGTCGCTCCACACCCTATTAAATAATCCTAGGAGAAAGGACAGTGATCCAGAATATAGGTGACGGATCATAGAGTATGTAATGTTATCTGACCCTGGGGAAGAGTCCTTACATAAAGATAAAGTTGAACGCAGTTCTGGTAGTGAGTAAGGGACATTGTAGCTTTCACTCCCACCGGATGAAAAGTCTAGTTGGCGAGGCTCGTCTGCCTTAAACTGGCGACGCACTGCTGGAGATCTCGAGACTCGGCTGGACATGAAACAAAAGGTTTCAGTGAGTGTGTTGGCTACCACCTGGCCGTCAGATACCTTATCCCCGTTAACATGGAGGACCGGAGATGGGCCTGGTGAGAACTTTCCCGCTATCTTCCGCACGCTCTTAAATAAACATTTGTTTAATATTTTTATTTTATTATACTTGCAGAATTTTGTATTTACAATTAGTTTATATGTTCGGTGAGCAAGTAGCCCATAGAAAGCAATGCTTTTTGGGCAGTACAGAGAGTAATTACTTGTAAAGAGGACCTTAGAGTAAAGATACACCAAACACTTTGTCAACAACATGCGATGTTGACACATTACTAATTGATTAAATACAAATGTAAGAGTACATCATGCCTATATAAGTCTAGATGTATATAGATATATAAGCTTTTATAGAGTATATTTTATAGAGTATATTTTTATTAGAGTATATTATTGTATTTAGTATAATGTTAATAAATAAACTTTATATTGTTTTGTTTTTTTATTTAGAGTTGGTAATAATTTTATGTTTTCAGGTATTGAGTTCCAAGTTATAGGACACTTGTAGGATAGAGAATGCTTGAATATAGATAAATTATGTTGTGGTATGCGTAAATTTGCTCGTGTGCGTGTAGGGTAGTTATGTTGTGCTGATAATGTAATTTGATTGTTATTTGATGTTTTGTACATGTATATTGCAATGTAGAGTTTATTTAAGTCAAATAGTGTTAAAGTATTTGTAATTTTAAAAAGAGGTTTTGTATGGTCCCAATAACCTTCGACATAGGTGTCTGCACGTTCAATGTGGAGACGAAAGATGCAAGGAACTTACGGCGAGCATCCTTGAGGACTCGACGAGCCTTAGCTCTCTAGCCAGTCTGTATTATTTTTGGAAAAATTCAGTTTTGTGTCGACGGTATCTACCAAAAGCTCGACGACGCTCTGTCACTGCCTGTCTACACTCATCAGACCACCAGGGGACCGGTCGGCGCTTGGTAAACCCTGTGGTCTAAGGGATGGAAAGCTCACCAGCTCGCTGGAGTATAGATGAAAAATACTTGACAGCGCTGGTTATGTCTAGGAACTCATCAACCTCGCAGTCAACTATGGCAAGTTGTTTAAAAAGTCCCCAGTCAGCGTGGTCCAGCCGCCAGTGGGGGACACGGGGTAAGGGGAGGACGTCGGGAGAAGACAAGAGTATAGGGTAGTGGTCACTCCCACAAAGATCTCTTGTGACGCTCCATGTGAAGTCAAGTAGGGCGTCAGGAGAACAAAAAAATAAATCTAGGGCCGAGGGGGTGTTGGCTTCTGGTTTGTATGTATGTATGTATTAGAAATACCCACGAGGTAGTGCTTTGTTTGTCACCAAGTTCCCCGCTTGGGTGCCGCATGTGGGCAGGACACTTTCACTTTCACTTTGGGTGCTTTCCATAGGAAAGGGAACTTTCACTTTAAGTTATCATATGTAACTAGATAATTTAATTAATCTAATAGCTATACAGTATTATATGTTTTTCACTATAAAGTATTCAGTATTATGTAACTAGTACATTAATGATTTAACTTATATTTTGTGTTTAGATTAATACTGATAATTAATAAACAACACATTTAGATGGCACCTCCTAGCCCCCACCATTTTGTCCTGGGGAGAGGCTGGGCAGTTGAGGGTGTGGCGCACTGGCAAGGGCGTCATCATTCACTTCTCAAAAAATGGTCTGCACTCCGCGCCATTGCCCGAAGGAACCCTCCTAATGTCTAGTTTCGCCTGGGACTCCAATGCCTTCCCCGAGAATGAGCACTGGAAGGGCATGTTATCGGCCTCGGGGGACCCTGCTGCCACATGTTCATCGACCGTGGCGGAGCTGCACAACACACTCATCAACCCAAGTGTGACAGCCGTCAATCTGGACGTGGCGTCGCAGGGACGTGTAGACCACGTGGCTGCCTATGCACGCCGTAGACTACAGACCAGCACCGCTACGGACTACCTAGATATGGATGTTCACCTTCGGGGAAGATGTCAGCACGTGGACAGTGAAGAGGTAAGTTGTGTCCGTGGAAGCCTGATGCCACCTTGACACTTGCATTTTGTCCACGCACTGGCACGCAATTCGTCGTGTCAATGCGTGCCAAAAAAAGAAAAAAAGAAAAAACGTTGGCCTAGTTTGCGCACTGTTCGCGTCATGTTTACGCATATATTACGCACTTGGCACGCAATGGCACGCTATCGCACGACTGGTTTACGCCCCGGTCAAGTATTGTTGGCGCATTGTTTACGTATAGTGTACGACATGGTACGCATGACGCGCATTGTTCCCGCATGGGCATGCATTGCCACAACCGGTTCGCCAATGCGTGAAGCATTCATGGCATTATTTGGTCCCGCTTTGACCCGCTTGACGCCACGCTATATAAATAGCAGGCATCACATACCTTCATTCATTTCTCGATTTGTTGTGGATCCGACAAGATGTTGAATGCCAAAGAAGAAGCTCTTATCGCACAAAGGAGAACGTGTCTATATTATCTCTCAGCTGCAGCACTAATACTTCTTGATGACCAGGAGAAAATGAAGAAAGAGCAGGCCAAAGAAGAAATAACCCCAAATAGAAAAAGGAAAGCAAGGACAGTGTGAGTGAGGGAATGGTTGACCAGAAGACATCATTTTGGACATTACGATCAGTTATTGACAGAACTTCACAAGAAAGATCCAAGAGACAATAGAAATTACCTGAGAATTACTCCCGACTTGTTCCAAGAGGTTGAGAAGACCACATTCATGAGAGAACCGCTGGACGTGGGACTCAAGCTGGCAACCACTCTTCGCTTCATAGCTACTGGAAATTCGTATCCAAGACTACAGTACAGCTTCAGAGTTGAAGTTAGTACAATCTGTAAGTTCTTACCAGAGGTCTGCAAAGCCATCATTGAGGTCTACAAGGACGAAGTACTCAGGTGCCCCAAAACTGAAGAGGAATGGAAGGAGGTTGCTGAAGGTTTTAGTTCCAGATGGAGCGAACTATCACAACTGTTTAGGGGCTGTGGACGGCAAGCATGTTGCTATGAAGAAGCCATCCAAAGCTGGATCATTCTACTACAATTATAAGGGCTTGCACAGCATTGTACTCATGGCCGTTGTAGATGCTGGAATCTTGTCTCAAAGGTAAATATTTATTTAAATATATATATATATATATATATATATATATATATATATATATATATATATATATATATATATATATATATATATATTTAAATGGATTGGTAAAACAGTTGCAGTTTCATTATGAGTTAGATAGTGTACTATCTGTAAATTATCTTATTATATATGTATTTATGTATATATGTACTATACATACTATATATGTATATATACATATATGTATTATTAGATAATGTATCTTATTATTATGTAACATCTGACTCGCACTGCCCACAGTGTTTGCGAATAGGTAGCGCAATGCCCGCAGTGTTTGCGAATAGGTTGCGCAATGTTCACGCAAATGGCACGAAAATTATGCGTGGCAGAAATTCTGAGAGAGAGAGAGAGAGAGAGAGAGAGAGAGAGAGAGAGAGAGAGAGAGAGAGAGAGAGAGAGAGAGAGAGAGAGAGAGAGAGAGAGAGAGAGAGAGAGAGAGAGAGAGAGAGAGAGAGAGAGAGAGAGAGACAGAGAGAGAGCAAGAGAGAGCAAGAGAGAGAGAGAGAGAGAGAGAGAGAGAGAGAGAGAGAGAGAGAGAGAGAGAGAGAGAGAGAGAGAGAGAGAGAGAGAGAGAGAGAGAGAGAGAGAGACAGAGAGAGAGAGAGAGAGAGAGAGAGAGAGAGAGAGAGAGAGAGAGAGAGAGAGAGAGAGAGAGCAGAGAGAGAGAGAGAGAGAGAGAGAGAGAGAGAGAGAGAGAGAGAGAGAGAGAGAGAGAGAGAGAGAGAGAGAGAGAGAGAGAGAGCATTATAGAGATAAAAATAATCAAGGTTCACTTTCTTCCTATCTTACCTCTGTAAAGGTTTTTTGCTCTATTATTCTCGTGATTCCAAGAATATATAATATCAGACCTACACCAGCCTCTGTTAAATTCTTGTTCTTTTGTAATAACGTTTATTTGGCCGAATTAATTATTGTGTGCACTATGTTAAAGAATATAATTATATGAAGCGCAGCAAAACTATCATATAATTGAAATATTAAATACAACAATAGTTTCAATAACCACATTAATTGCTCAAAGGAAATCTGAACTATCCCTATTAATAGTTAGCTTTCTTTTTAGTATTTCTTATTAGGAGACCATTCTGTAAGAGGTGCCTCGAACTGAAAGTCAGTGATAAGAAGGATGATAATTCAGCAGTAAGCCACCGACTGATATCTCACATCCTTCCCTTCCAGCAGCTTCCGGCGGATGTCTTATCTGCTAGAGACCCTACTCGTCCCACCAAGACTAGGGAGGGGGAGGAGAAAGAACACGTGTGGGATATATTAAAAAATGACCACAGGCCAGAGACGACCTGATCCTTCCATTTAGTCTGCTTCCGTTCATTCCCTTCAGTAGTAGTAGTAATAGTAGTAGTAGTAGTAGTAGTAGTAGTAGTAGTAGTAGTAATAGTAGTAGTAGTAGTAATAGTAGTAGTAGTAGTAGTAGTAGGTTACATAGTTCATTGCACACACAAACACACACACAAAAACATTATTTCATGTATAAAATTCTTAAAATTACTTTGGCCTTCTTGGAGGTAATGTCGATGTAATCATTCGGAAAGTGAGAAAAAATGTGTAGGAAACTCACTCGCTTATTTTACTAAACCACACCTCATGACAGTCCAAGCTACAGAATCACCTAAAACAGAACATGTGACCCAGATACAGGAAATGTGGATTGTTCTTTAAATCATCACAATTCAGTAAAACAATCATCTTTAAGCATTAACTCTCATCAAGAAAGCTATGGTCATTAGATTACACTTCTGACATGATATTCAGTATTAGCCTAAGTAACACAAAAACAAAATTTAATATTCAATCTAAATATGCTGTGAAAGCAGTACATTCAAGCGCCGCAGAATAATGGTATCATAATATACTTAATTTCATTGGCATATAAAGACCAAGAAAAGTAGTTAGACAGTGCTCGCATTTGATTATATATTATAGTAGAGTATAGTAAAGTGCAGGATTACGTATTAATAGTCTAATCATTACAATAGAAAAAATCAACCTAGCCAGGGATACAAAACAAGATATAGGAAGTACCAGTTTAAGAAGAGGGTCGGGGAAAGGGCGGGTTCTAGAAATTGTGTGGTGCTTAGAGTTGTCGTGGTGCCTTCAATTTACTCTCGTGACAGCTAAGTCGCAGGAAGATGGATAAACAAAAATAAGGCAAAACAAATAACAGGTACGATCAGCACAAAGACTTACCCACTTATTTGCATTCCCTCTGATGTTTTTTTACGCAGGTACTTGCCGGAACTTATGCAACATACGACATTCACTCTGCTACATTTGTGTTCATGTGGTCGACTGCATTTCCAAGGAGTTGCAATAAAAGACTGTAGGATTCGACGGCTGTTGTGAGACCCACTGATGGACTTTCAACAGACTCGCATGAGATAGTTCTGACAAGGCCTGGCGGTAAGTGGAATTGGAGGTCACGAAGATGAGCGGTATTAGTGCTTGGTAGGTGTTATTAATCATATGGATGATGATTGAGGGAATTCCTTTACCGGAACACAGGTGGAGAGTCACATGCGGACATTCAGCGAAGAGGCTGATGATGACGATTAGCGTGGTGGAGCGTACCACGTGGTCCACGCGTGTGTCATTGTCACTACTCAAGAATTGATCCTTCTGCAGAAGCTGAAAAGAAAGTTTGAAGAAATAAAGATTATCATGATGATGGCAAGATTAAAGGAGCCATCGAGAGGCTACTAAAACCTAAGTGTTTTAAGAATGCAAAGAAATATGAAAGTAACTTTTGTATGTGTCGTTTTCATTCTTCAAATCCCAAGTGTTGTTTGTGGTAAAGGCTCACTCCATTCTGCTATCCTAAGACCTGGGACGATATATTTAAGAAATGTTGCATTATTTTGGTAGCTCGTTGTCGCTTGGTGGGAAGGAGGAGGCTAAGGTTAGCTATCAACTTCATCTTAATTGGTGGTACTTGAGACGGACTTACACGGCTGATCATGATGGCAGAGGCGATGAAGGTAACAAGGAAGGGCACGGCGTATAAGGTGATGATGCTGGTGGAGCCATAGAAACCGTAGTATGTCATTGAGACAGCGGCGGGAAGTTGGAACCCCTGTGAGTTGGTCCAAGGAGACAGGGTGCGAAGATAAGGATTTATCAGAGAAATGCTTCTTTTTTACATTCTTTCAAGGCAGCTGCATATCGTTAAAGTTACAAAAAATACATGCACTCGTAGTTGGCAGCATATGTTATGAAAGTTAGAGAGAGGATGTCTTTTGTATTTGATGTAAAAAAAAGCACGAATATGATAAAAGGGAAGGAAAGTTGTTTTTTCATGAGGCATGAGTATATCTATAAAACTACTGACCTCGCAAAAACAAGCTCAATTTTAATGACTTTGGACAAACTTTCATGCTCGTAAACAAAGTACGAATTTGTACATAACCTGAGCATGAAAAACACGATTAATTAGAGAAGAAAGCAACCGAGACAGGATGAATCATGAAAACATAAGCTGAAAGCACAAGACGAGACGAACAAAGAGAAAAAGTTAAATAGAACAATAATAAAGTGTTCACATAATAAAGCTAAAAGCGGGAAGCCACTCAAGGTAATACAAAATACAGGAAAGAACCTTGTGTCCCCCTTGGACCAGCCAAATCAAGAGGATGTAGGGGAAGAACAACATCTGCACCGTCACCACCACCTTAGGTCTTGCCATTTTCGTGAACTTTTGCGGCCAGCACACTGCCACCATCCTGCCACAAACATCTAATCAAAACCCATGACTGTAACCAACATGAGTAACACAAGTAACACATAAACCCACGTGCTCGCAAAACTTTAACATAACAAACGGTACAATATAAAAAAAGTATGTCCTAGACTCACGATTCACTCATTTCCGGACACGATCACCTACCTGAAGAAAGCAATCGAGGAGAACGTAGCTCTACCCATCTGCTGAATCATGCTGTTAATAGCGATGAACCAGAATCTGACCTCAGGGGAGTTTGAGAAGAGGCATTGATGGTCGTTGTAAAAGATGAAGCTAACTTTGGGTAGGGTGATGACTGAGCAAATGATCAGGGAAAATAACCACATGAGCTGGATTTTCATAGCTGCTTTCGTCCTTTGGCAATGGTACAAGCACCACATGCAGCAGGTGCTTCCTAACAGAGAGAGAAAGAAAAAAGTGAGATGGTTTAGGGATGAAAATAACGCTGCTTCCATACACGGAGATATCAATAGTGAAACACGAAGAAGGAATTCAGTCAAATCTATGTAAGAATCACATAGGATATTCAAAAGATCATATTGATATTGGGAAAACAAGTAATGTAAAGGAACTATATCAATATAGAACAAGAATGCCTCAGCTAAATCAAAGTCTTCAGTCTCCCATGAGAAAGGAATTGAGGTGACAAGGAAAGGTAGCAGATAATTATGAGGGACAGGTAATTATCGAAATTCCTGTCCACCACCAACTAAATAACAAACATTTACATGACTATAATATATAATGTCAGTCAGAAAAAATAATAAAAACCTATTAATAAAGGAAGCTACAGAAAGGTAACGTATGGATGGAAGTTAAGTGAAATGGACCAAATCACTTGATTGCGTCACACAGTTAAAAGGTTTCACTTGCAAGGTTACGAGTGTTTTTAATAATTATTTCAAATTATACTTACCTACAGCGCCGAAGACACAACAGACTACATTACTAGTGATAAGCGCCACCCCCCACGGAATCACGTCTTTATTCACGGTACAATTGTGCATACTGTAGTCCTTATGTGTATGGTGCTGTAAGTCTTAGCAGAATAGCGGCGTAACGGTCCAATTTTCCTCTCCGTCTTATCCTTGTGTAAGATTTTGGCAACTTTTTATTTGATCTATGTTGAATGTCTCTTACTGGTATTATTTATATTATTATTTTTTTCTTTATGGTGTGGAAACTTTTTATTTATTTATTGTATTGCTTGCAAATTCTACGTAATTAAGTCTGCACATCTAAGCCATTTATCATTAACACTGAATGTGAGTTTAATTGAGATTTTTTTTTCTTACTGACGTCAAGGAGAAGCACTGTTGTCTTAGCTCCTTGGATGCCTCACGCGACATTGACGGCCAGTCGACCTACACTGAATACTGTAATATCGGCTTTCTTATATAGAAGACACGACTTATCATTTAGAGAGGAAATAAAACATTGTAAAAAGAGAGAGAGAGAGAGAGAGAGAGAGAGAGAGAGAGAGAGAGAGAGAGAGAGAGAGAGAGAGAGAGAGAGAGAGAGAGAGAGAGAGAGAGAGAGAGAGAGAGAGAGAGAGAGAGAGAGAGAGAGAGAGAGAGAGAGAGAGAGAGAGAGAGAGAGAGAGAGAGAGAGAGAGAGAGAGAGAGAGAGAGAGAGAGAGAGAGAGAGAGAGATTCTGATTCTTAACTTTTATTCACAAGATGTAATATACAATACATGTGAAAGAGACTGTTTGTTGCACTTGGCCAGTCTCAGCATTTTAAACAATACATTTATTATTAATACATTATAAAATATTTTTGTTAATATGTATGATATGAATATTTACTCAACACATTTATTATTATTTTGGTCCACTATATAAAATTATATACACAGATGAATGTTCACTTATTGATGTCACAAAACTTAGAGTGGGCATTTAATGTTTCTGGTAAAATGTTCAGAAAGTGTTTTGCAAGGTCTACAAGAGTTGGATTAAGTATATCACATTTTTCTCGGAAATTGCTTACACAGTGACAGTCTCGTAAATAGTGTTCGAGTTTATGTCCGTCTTGTTCACCACATACGCGACATCGTCTTTTCTCATCCGGAGTGGCAATCCCTAGTTCCCAAGAGTAAGGATAGCCCAGTCGGATTCTCGACCTCACTACCTCAAGGCGTCTGGTCTTGGGGGGGCGGGACAGGCAGGGATTACCCATGGCCACCTCTCCCAGCCAGCGAGCGCTAATGCTGCCTCCTTGTTGTGTCTCCCTCTCCTGCTGAAGTCTCCTTCTCCTTGCATGTTGTTTTGTTTTCTGCCGAAGTTGTTGTTGGCTTCTAGGGATGACAAGGCTCACAGATGGAAGTTGAGCTGCCTGCTTGGCAAGCAGATCCGCCTTTTCATTACCCGACATTCCAACGTGAGAAGGAATCCAATTGATGGTAATCGCTCTTCCCTCTGCTTGGATGGCCTAGGCTGCGGTAATGATGGATTGTGTCAGGTGTTTATTTTCATTGTTTTGTTTGCACAATGAAGCGATGGCTGTCCTTGAGTCAGTATTTATGAGGATGCTGAGTTTATGAGAGATGCGTGAATGTTCAATAGCCATCTTGATGGCCGCTAACTCGGCCTGGGTGGAAAAGGAACAGTCTGTCACCCGCCGGGCAGCTGAGGTGGTGGTGGTGTTGGTGGTCGTGGTGTGATCGTCGCTATCATCTGTGTCTCTCACTGAGCATACGAACGCCGCTCCTGACCTTCCATCCTGCTCAACAGACCCGTCGGTGTAATATATCGCTGTACTGTCATTCGCCGCTTCATTTATACTCTGAAGTCCCTATTGCCGCATTTCTGCTGTGATACACTCTTGTTTCTTCCGGTGCAGCGGTGTAACAGTTGTCCTAATTGGTGTTTGTTGCCACGGAGTACATGGGTGAGGTTCCTGAGGTGGTGCGGCAGCTCTTACATCATCCCAGGTGACACCAAAGTCACTCAGAATGCCTGCTGCCTTGGTGATCCACTTGCCCTGTCCACCCTGCCTCTCGTGGTGCCGTAGCAAAGCACAATGGACGTGATCATGATGATCGTCTCGAACACAGGTTTTTATCATGAAGTTTGCTGTTATATGTTCTATTCTGCTAGCAAGCATCGATACTTGAGCTTCAGCTCGAAGATTCTCTGTCTTGG
>JAXIVD010000909.1:0-82500 GCA_036785275.1 Cancer borealis | reverse complement strand
CTCGTTCACAAAGCTCCCATCACTACTTCAAATTCAAAATGTCGCCAAGGCCTGACTGGAGATCTTGCTGTGTTTGTGGCAAAAATAAGAAGACTCACCCCCAATTGAGGCTTCATGTGTTTCCCAAGGATGCCAGAAGGTATGCAAGAATGGATAGTGATATGTAAAATGAGTTGAAAATGTATGAATCGTAAAATAAGACTTAAAATAATATGAACATTTTTAAGATCACCCAGATTTGAATATAAAAATTTCAACCAACATTCTATGATCTTCTGACTGAATGTAAAACTACAATTTGTTTGAGGAAAACTGTTATATGTTACCACGAAGCTATATACAAATATTTAAGTGCTATATCGTTGCGGAACAGCTATTAGTTCAATAAAAAGTTCACGAAAATATTTGATCTCTGAGTACAATGCATTTATCTAGTTTGAAATAAAAGGTTTATTATTACAGTTACATATTTTCAGGCTGCATGTAGTACATATCCCAGTAATGTAATACTCTGCATACATCTATGTCTGATTGGTTATAATTCTAAAATGGGCATTAAGTGCAGACGAATGCAGTGGCTCATAACACTGAACATCGTGTATGAAAAGCAGAGACAAGTCATCTGCGGGGACCATTTTGAGTCAAAATGGAATGGCTGCAAAGGATACCTGCTCGATGGTGCGATTCCAATTCCCCCAGGTAAGTTATCGAGACTCAGTACTAAAAACAATTTACTATCATCTCCACACCTGGCACACCGATCATTTCAAACTTTGGACGTACAAGGGGACCATCTGCACACACATCTGTGGTGCCCGGGGGGGGGGACGGGGGCGTTATTTTATTTATTTATTTATTATAGTTGTTAATTGTTGTTCTATTCTTTATTTAATTAATTTATTTTACTTTCACTTCACTGCTGAAGGACCACCAGTGTGGTGCCTTGTCATTAAATTAACTTCGAATGGGGAGCTCTCATGGCAATTAAAAAGATATTTACTTTGATTAATTATATTAATTAATGGTCCCTGATGTTGGATATTTCCCTGAATATTAAGAAAAGAAAGCTGCCACCACCCCCAAAGGTTTAATGAGAATTAGGGGATTCTCAGGGAATTTAATTTCTTCCTAAAGGGAAGTTAAAATATTCGAAAGAGAAAATAATTACTACCAGGGAAATATAGGCGACCAATGAAAGAAAAGGGGA
This sequence comes from Cancer borealis, assembly GCA_036785275.1. Taxonomy (NCBI): domain Eukaryota; kingdom Metazoa; phylum Arthropoda; class Malacostraca; order Decapoda; family Cancridae; genus Cancer; species Cancer borealis. The sequence goes on along the minus strand of JAXIVD010000909.1, from coordinate 81,293 downwards.
ACTGATTTAACAATTTAGTTATTTGGTAGAGTGGACTGAGTTTCAATAAGGCACATGGATTCGTGGATTTGTTTCATATCCTTTTTCAAGAGTGTTGAGCACTTCCCACTTTAACCTTACCACACCAACGGAAGGTTAGTATTAACACAGAATCACTTTCTCAGATTTTACTTGAGTTATTTATTTAATGTATACTTTGAATATCACAGGCTGATCACTGAGTCTTAGAAACACGGCTTAGTTATAGTATCAGACAACTTAATGGCTCATGGCAGAAAACTTCACCTTCCTCAAAAAGAAAATAAATACAGAGTTGGCAATACATATCTCACCTCGAGATACCAAGCTCTTCACACATTATACATTATACCCTTGACTCCCTTCCCTGAAAAATATCATCTTAAAAATGTTATAATTTTGTAACTGGGCCTGAGAACAGTTAAAGAACCTTTTCTCAGGGGGTTTCCGAAACTAAGGTGATCTCAATGTTTCTGTTTATGCATACATAGTATAACTCTTCCTCACTAAGTAGGAATACGCGATTCCTATTCCTGAATACATGGGCTGGGTCTATCAGACCGTCTTACGTGACACATAGTTTCCTAAAGCTTAACTTGGAAATTTGGCAGTGGCTTTCTAGCCGTTCATTTAACTACAAAAACAAAAGAAAGTAAATGAGAAATTGGTGTAACTGTCGTGGAGGCATTCTTTCCCTGCGAACACAATGAAGGGTGAGCCACGAGTCAGTATAATTCACTTCCTTACTCAAAAGTTAATACACAGTCACAATAACATGGAAATTACCGTGAAAAATATATATTGTACACCATGAAATATGTTGTAGGGAATAGGGGACCATGCGGTTTTGAAACCACGTTGTCCTTCTTTAAGAGAAGGAAATTGATATTATCCACTTATAATAGATCTCAATAGGGGTTTACATGTATTGTCAGACTATTGGGGAAGATTATGGACTATATAATAATGGCGAGAGGCATTGAATTTCACAAATATTGAGGGATTTCGAGAGCGATGTCACTCACCTGCGAACACAATGAAGGGTGAGCCACGAGTGATGCTCTCTGGGAAAAAGGCGGGAGATGAGAAGGGGGAAGGGGGGGGTTTCGAGGATATTCCTCCTTTGATCTTATTATTAATTGATTATTGAGATGTGAAATAGTTATTAGTTTATAGGAAATTAATTTTGACGCTAAATAAGTGACATTTATATATCTATTGAACCTGATCTCTGGATTACTATATAGGGGAACATTTTTGTCTACGGGACTTTTAGCACGTCCCGGGCCCCGGGGCATGATCGCCTCACATGATGCAATATTACGTCATCCTTAACAAAGTTTTGTGGGAAGATAACTAAGTAGGTTAATTATATTAGACTATGGAGAGCATTTTGACAAGTTAATAACTATTAATAGTGATTAGATTATGATATTAATTTCTTTCCATAGAAAACTGTCTTGTGGGAGGGGTTGACTGCATAGGATTTGAAAGTTTGGAGAAACAATTCTAATATAAACCTTAATATAAACATATAGTATGAAAGTATGAATGATGTGAGTAAAAACATTTATAGAATGCAGTATCCCCTTGGGAATACAGGATCTAAGGGCAGACTAAACATAACAAAAAAAGGTACATTCAGTAGGCCTATTTGAGATTAAATTGGAAGCATCACACGACTTTTCCCTCCGGGTGAAATGTTTTTACTCACTAATAATAAAAAATTACATTCTAACAGTTTTACAATTTAGGAACTGGTTTAGTGGTCACTAAGGCTACAACCCACCTTGGTTTTCCATCAGTCTAACATTCACTCGACCTTCCCCGCCACTCCACTACTTCTGCAGCCCTTCCTGGCTAAAACACTGGCAACGTAATATGTGGTTCCTGAGAAACCAATTGCCTGGCTACTGCTGCTACTTGGCTGTAGTTCAGATTATTGTAGGGCACACCCCAGTCCACATACTCATGAGAGAAGTATGGATGATCTCGTCAACTGTACAAGATCCCGGACACTCGGTAGCTAAGTTGAGCCTTCCAGCCCTTGACTTTCACACCAAAACAAACAATAACATAAATTCTCAGTCATTCATCTTCATTTGCTCACAACATTCGCATTCAATCACCCTTCATTCGTTTTCGCAGCAAGTGGTCATACAGGAAGCATTTGACAGAGCTTAGGCTACGTCCTGATGTCTCCTCCACCTCCTAACACCGGCAGACTATAGCTTAGAGGCCTAATCACACTACTACCAGGTGTGATTCCCTCACGTTAAAGTGTCCTACAGCTTCCTGAACTAGTCCATTGTGTGAACTACACACAATCCTGTGAACTTATCTTCTACTTTAAAAGTTCACCACTCCTTCAGGGCTCAAACTAGGCCCGGGGGAATTAAGGTGGATAGTCTATCGACCTGTCACACCTGGGTCGACTCACCAACAACATACCTCCAAAGGGATTGCAACTTAGCACCACTAATTGTCCAAACCTTTTCCTTTATATCTTAAAATTAACTATCAGCCTACTGGGGAGGGGGGAATCCACTTGACGAGGGGCATGGCGTCCGAAGAAGGCGAAGAAAGGCTGGACGGCCGTTGAAAAGTGCACAGCATGGTTGAGTACTGTCTGGCAGGATAGGATAGCCAGTGCTGTCTTGAGGGACGAATGGAGCCTCTCCGTGGTGCTGTTTCCTCGGGGATGATATGGGGTTGTATGGCAGTTGGCAATCCGATACCTCCGGCAGAGGTCTTGGAACTGCCGGGACACAAACTCCAACCCGTTGTCGTGGACCACAGACTGGGGGGTGCCGAAGTCTGCGAGGTACTGCTCCATGCTCTCCACGACAGTGTGTGTGTGTTTTGTTTTAAGTGGAAATAATTTTCACGAACCTACAGAAATGATCCACTACCAAAATTTTCCACATTCTCCCTTGTTGTGGCAATGTTAGGCAGTGCTCAAAACACTTTGAATCCCACCGCTTAAGCCACCAGTGTGGTGCCCGGGGGGGGGGGGGGGGGGGGACGGGGGCGTTATTTTATTTATTTATTTATTATAGTTGTTAATTGTTGTTCTATTCTTTATTTAATTAATTTATTTTACTTTCACTTCACTGCTGAAGGACCACCAGTGTGATGCCTTGTCATTAAATTAACTTCGAATGGGGAACTCTCATGGCAATTAAAAAGATATTTACTTTGATTAATTATATTAATTAATGGTCCCTGATGTTGGATATTTCCCTGAATATTAAGAAAAGAAAGCTGCCACCACCCCCAAAGGTTTAATGAGAATTAGAGGATTCTCAGGGAATTTAATTTCTTCCTAAAGGGAAGTTAAAATATTCGAAAGAGAAAATAATTACTACCAGGGAAATATAGGCGACCAATGAAAGAAAAGGGGAACTGATTTAACAATTTAGTTATTTGGTAGAGTGGACTGAGTTTCAATAAGGCACATGGATTCGTGGATTTGTTTCATATCCTTTTTCAAGAGTGTTGAGCACTTCCCACTTTAACCTTACCACACCAACGGAAGGTTAGTATTAACACAGAATCACTTTCTCAGATTTTACTTGAGTTATTTATTTAATGTATACTTTGAATATCACAGGCTGATCACTGAGTCTTAGAAACACGGCTTAGTTATAGTATCAGACAACTTAATGGCTCATGGCAGAAAACTTCACCTTCCTCAAAAAGAAAATAAATACAGAGTTGGCAATACATATCTCACCTCGAGATACCAAGCTCTTCACACATTATACATTATACACTTGACTCCCTTCCCTGAAAAATATCACCTTAAAAATGTTATAATTTTGTAACTGGGCCTGAGAACAGTTAAAGAACCTTTTCTCAGGGGGTTTCCGAAAGTAAGGTGATCTCAATGTTTCTGTTTATGCATACATAGTATAACTCTTCCTCACTAAGTAGGAATACGCGATTCCTATTCCTGAATACATGGGCTGGGTCTATCAGACCGTCTTACGTGACACATAGTTTCCTAAAGCTTAACTTGGAAATTTGGCAGTGGCTTTCTAGCCGTTCATTTAACTACAAAAACAAAAGAAAGTAAATGAGAAATTGGTGTAACTGTCGTGGAGGCATTCTTTCCCTGCGAACACAATGAAGGGTGAGCCACGAGTCAGTATAATTCACTTCCTTACTCAAAAGTTAATACACAGTCACAATAACATGGAAATTACCGTGAAAAATATATATTGTACACCATGAAATATTTTGTAGGGAATAGGGGACCATGCGGTTTTGAAACCACGTTGTCCTTCTTTAAGAGAAGGAAATTGATATTATCCACTTATAATAGATCTCAATAGGGGTTTACATGTATTGTCAGACTATTGGGGAAGATTATGGACTATATAATAATGGCGAGAGGCATTGAATTTCACAAATATTGAGGGATTTCGAGAGCGATGTCACTCACCTGCGAACACAATGAAGGGTGAGCCACGAGTGATGCTCTCTGGGAAAAAGGCGGGAGATGAGAAGGGGGAAGGGGGGGGTTTCGAGGATATTCCTCCTTTGATCTTATTATTAATTGATTATTGAGATGTGAAATAGTTATTAGTTTATAGGAAATTAATTTTGACGCTAAATAAGTGACATTTATATATCTATTGAACCTGATCTCTGGATTACTATATAGGGGAACATTTTTGTCTACGGGACTTTTAGCACGTCCCGGGCCCCGGGGCATGATCGCCTCACATGATGCAATATTACGTCATCCTTAACAAAGTTTTGTGGGAAGATAACTAAGTAGGTTAATTATATTAGACTATGGAGAGCATTTTGACAAGTTAATAACTATTAATAGTGATTAGATTATGGTATTAATTTCTTTCCATAGAAAACTGTCTTGTGGGAGGGGTTGACTGCATAGGATTTGAAAGTTTGGAGAAACAATTCTAATATAAACCTTAATATAAACATATAGTATGAAAGTATGAATGATGTGAGTAAAAACATTTATAGAATGCAGTATCCCCTTGGGAATACAGGATCTAAGGGCAGACTAAACATAACAAAAAAAGGTACATTCAGTAGGCCTATTTGAGATTAAATTGGAAGCATCACACATCCTTTGCCATTTGTGTGTGCATGTATTACCTATAGTTGTATTTACCTAGTTGTAGTCTACAGGGTCTGAGCTACACTCGTGTCACCGTATCTATAGTTGTACGGTTTTTATGTCAGTTGTACAACTGACATAAAAACTTGTCACTATCATCTTTCAGTCCATTACAAGTTCCTATACTTATCAGGGAAATCTGCCTTAAATTTATTTATTTAGGTTTTTTTTTGCGTTCAAGGAAATTCCTTAATGCAATTTTTTTTGTCAGATTGATTAAAAAAATTATTAATGTATATTATTTTTGTAAATGTACATTCTGTGATTAGTTTATATTATTGTTGTTTTCTTACAGATGGCTGTGTTCAACAAGAACTTCCAACGAAGATGGGTAAAATATGAGTTAAATGTTTTTATTTCATATATATATATAAACACATATGTCTGTTAGTCGATGACAGTTTTCTTCTCTTTTTCAGTGAAACTTATTTAATTATTGTAAATTATTACTGTATAAGTTATAGTTCCTAAACAGCATTATTGCAAACCTCATATGAATATTATTAAACCCTTACTTTCTGCAGAATGCCATGATGCAAGTGGCACAATAGATCTTCCACATACTGCCCAACATTCTCAAGTGGAGACTCTTGATTATAGTAAGTTAATATTTAAATATTTAAGAAAGACAATTTATTAAATTATAGAAAGACATGAATACTATACTTTGCACTTCATTCTTATCTTTGGCAGCCTATGTTAGGTGAGTTTGCAGAACAAAGCAGCATGTTTGCCACCCCATGTATAACCCGTTGTTAATGTCACATGTGCTGTATTTACCTTGTATTAATATCACAATGGAATATACGTGACATGTACTTTGATGTTTGTCTCATGTCACCTTAACATTTACAGATTCGGATAGCACCAACTTTGGAAAAATGATGTCTGAAGAGATGGACCACCAAGATGTACCTAGCCCTGAACCCTCCATCTGGTGTGCTCCAAGTCACCTGGAGGACACTACACCTAGTGTAGATCTTGCTGCAGGTTAGCTGTAATGAGTGTACTTATCTGTTACATGTATTTCCTGCCATTACAACTACAATCCTACAAATGTTCAGTCAGCACAATAAGTTAAAATAACGTTTTTAAACACAAGACAGACCAGTAAAACTCTGTATTTGAATATAGTGCGTTGATCCTTCACTTCATGAAACAAATATTATTTATACTTTTACCATTCATGAAAAAACACCAATGATACCAATAGTAACTTTTTCAGGGATGTAGTAATTTATAATTATATGTTATATTCATAGGCATTTTTTTTCATAACAATAATATATTTATTTGTTTAAGTCTGTTTCTGAGAAGTCCCTCCAAGTAGTTCCAGTGAGTGAAACTTACTTCTCTCCACACATGCTACTCTTACAATGTTGTATTTGTGTGTCTATAACTCTGAAGCATCATTACCCTCTAGGAGTCTAGGTACTTCCCTCATACAGTTGACCACGTCACACAAATGTTTGTTTATCTCAGCATTGAAATAGTGCTTGGTATAAGAGTGTAAGCCAGGCCTGTCATATCTATCCCTTCAAGGACCATTTACTCCTTTGATCCACTTAACTGTTAGATACCCTCATGTAGACTCTTAATAAGCTATTTCTAATTTATTATCACCATGTGTCAAACAACCTCGATTACCACTTTACATAATTATCATACACAGTCTCATTAATGTTTTAATCTTATCCTTACAGCTAACACAGTCCTCTCATATAACTTTCATCCATTGTTGTGTTACATTCAATGTCCACAACTCTTGCAATCTAAATCCCTTTCTTCCAGATTCCCTTCATGGATAATGTCATCTAACTCATATCTTTTCATGATTGCATTTGCATTCTTACTTTTGTGTATCCTTAATTTTAAGCCCTCATTCCACATGTACATCTCAATCCCTTATGTCAGTGTTGGTATGGTTATACAATTATTAGTAGTATCATTTATTTGTATTTCTTCAACTATATGTCTATTGTATTGCCATTGATCCCCAGCAATTAGATTCCTCCTTCTAATATGATATCAATATTGCAGAGTGGAATGACACTGAAGTGTGTGTCATTTCCATCTCTTGAGACAACCATGAAAATCCTCCTTCACCGTCTGCCATCCACACTTCCACTCAGGTGAAGGAGACCATTCACTTGCATCATGGTGCAGGTAAGAACTCACCCATCACTTTTGATTTTGACATTACTGAGCCAATCTTTCTCTATCTTCCCATCTTACAACTGTCATTACTCTACTCCTATGACCTTCAATTTCACACACATACACCTGCTTCACAAAATGTTCACTCTTCGTTCTCTCAAGATAACCAGAGTGCCTCATTACCAAAGAGCCATGGATAATGGCAGCATAACTGCATCCCCTACGAGCCTGTCTACCTCGTTGAGGGGTGCAAATACTCTAGGTACAGAACCATTGCCTTCACGGTTCATGTGCATACAAGGTACAACATTTAGTATCATGAATGTTTGTATGTTTGTAATATTTCTTCTGTCGTTTGTTTCTGTTTGTTGTGTGTGTGATTCACTACACACTAGAGATAGAAGTTACCATAAAAATGTAAATTGAAATTAATACAAATGTAAAAGTATTGTCTTGAACTTCTTGATTATTACTTTCATTTTGTTTTGAGTGGAGGGGAAGGGAAGCCAAAAGTAAGACTTTTATCTTGTGTTAAAATAGATAGAACTCATACAACAGTATTGACTAGCATTCAATAAAAAAATGTAATGGATATGAAAATGCATTATACCGTGAAAACAGGTGACACAATAAGTAATATATGTAATTTTTACAGAATATTCTGCATCTGACGGGCAGCATCAGGCCACCCTCACACCCTCACACAAGGTCACCCTCACACCAGGTCATCCTCACACCCTCACACCGAAGTCTTACAAGAAACGTAAGTTATTAAATAATTTACTCTATTTATTTTATATATTAGGTTGTAATTTTGGATTACGGCCTATACTATAATATACCTGATAATACTTGAAGTGGGATCACACATACGTGGTTCAGCGATACATTGACTGCTTGGTATCCCTGACTGCACTGGTGGGAACGTTGGAGGATGCCTTTTATATATGTGGCACAAACAACACAATCTGTCTGTGAACGTTCAGTAGTGGCTCCTTAATCACTCCATATGTGTTCCGTATTTTCCATAACAGTTCCGTAAATAAAACGCAGCTATCAGTAACAGATCCACAATTAGAACGCCTCTATCCGAAACCCAACTCTAAGTAGACCATATAACATCTGTATTTAAAATGTTTCTCTGTGTAACAAAACCGCACATGGCAGTTCAGGAAAGTTCGTTATGCTCTGCATTGAACCGTCAACATTCAATCTGCAGTGAAACGTATCGCTGAACCACGTATGTGTAACCCCAGCCTAATTTTGGTTGGACTCGCATTGATATTGTACTGATGTAAAACAGATGCTAATTATGATTGTTTGCCCATGATATTTTTTTATTGTAAGTGATTATAGTGATTGTGTGAATATGTTTGATAGTGTTTGCAGGATACATAAAATAAGAATAGATGTTAGTTATGGTTTGAGTGCACCAAACCTCTTTATATACCAAGTGCATTGTCTTAATATTACTTTTTAACAATTAATTGCATTCTAATAATATGTGTAGCATGTGTTACTATGGATTTAAATTTCATAAATAGTTACATCGCTGTCGAGACGACGAAAGGTTGACAAGTGTGAACGTGTCCATAGCGTGCCATGTACATTTCACGCAATCCACGGGGCTTCGTGGGACCGGCATCAAATGGGCGCCGTGGTGACAACGACGGTCGTGATGTGTGAAAGCGTCCATAGACTCCCAGGGTTGTTTGAGAGCACGACGTCGTGCCGTAGACGACGCACGGCGAAAAGTTGATATGTGTGAAAGGGGCCTAAATAACTTTGTTTAAGCAGCCAGGCGTAGAAGGTAAAATAAGAGAGAGCAGTTAAAAGAAGTCATGTCATTGCGACACTGTAAAGGGTTATGAATGAGAGAAATGTGAAGCAAGAGTGGCATCAATAATGATGATATCTATGGTTACGTAAGAAGAGTGTGTTGTATAGAGAGTGCAATTAGAATTTGGATGAGAACTTTTGCAAGGGTGCAACTTTAAAGGGAATGGAGTGATTAGTGGAAGTGTGTTACATGAGGAAATTTGATGTAATGAGGGTGAGTTTGTATAGAGATTACATGATTGAAGTTTTAAGTGCAACGGTTATGTAGGACAGAAATTACAGGAATGGCCTTGACCACACAGTAAGGTATTGCTAGAACAGGGAAATGTGGCCAATATTCTGCCATAGTCAACCGCTAAGTATTAAATGTCCTTGGAAGGGGACAATAACAACTTTTTAGGTGAATATAGTTTTGATAAAATATTTTTTCCCAACAGGCAAAGCAGTTAAACTTCTGCAAAATCATGTTTCAAGACTTCGTAAACAAAATTGACAAATGAGGAAAGACCTGGTGCGTACCCCCCAACAGCTGCTTACAAAAGCAGCTGCTTATATGCAAGGCCCTGTGTACCATTTTTTCAAAAGGCAGGTTTTGAATGCTGTTGTGGTGCCCGGGGGGGGGACGGGGGCGTTATTTTATTTATTTATAGTTGTTATTCTATTCTTTATTTAATTAATTTGTTTTACTTTCACTTCACTGCTGAAGGACCACCAGTGTGGTGCCTTGTCATTAAATTAACTTCGAATGGGGAACTCTCATGGCAATTAAAAATATATTTACTTTGATTAATTATATTAATTAATGGTCCCTGATGTTGGATATTTCCCTGAATATTAAGAAAAGAAAGCTGCCACCACCCCCAAAGGTTTAATGAGAATTAGGGGATTCTCAGGGAATTTAATTTCTTCCTAAAGGGAAGTTAAAATATTCGAAAGAGAAAATAATTACTACCAGGGAAATATAGGCGACCAATGAAAAGAAAGGGGGAACTGATTTAACAATTTAGTTATTTGGTAGAGTGGACTGAGTTTCAATAAGGCACATGGATTCGTGGATTTGTTTCATATCCTTTTTCAAGAGTGTTGAGCACCTCCCTATTAACCTTACCACACCAACGGAAGGTTAGTATTAACACAGAATCACTTTCTCAGATTTTACTTGAGTTATTTATTTAATGTATACTTTGAATATCACAGGCTGATCACTGAGTCTTAGAAACACGGCTTAGTTATAGTATCAGACAACTTAATGGCTCATGGCAGAAAACTTCACCTTCCTCAAAAAGAAAATAAATACAGAGTTGGCAATACATATCTCACCTCGAGATACCAAGCTCTTCACACATTATACATTATACCCTTGACTCCCTTCCCTGAAAAATATCATCTTAAAAATGTTATAATTTTGTAACTGGGCCTGAGAACAGTTAAAGAACCTTTTCTCAGGGGGTTTCCGAAAGTAAGGTGATCTCAATGTTTCTGTTTATGCATACATAGTATAACTCTTCCTCACTAAGTAGGAATACGCGATTCCTATTCCTGAATACATGGGCTGGGTCTATCAGACCGTCTTACGTGACACATAGTTTCCTAAAGCTTAACTTGGAAATTTGGCAGTGGCTTTCTAGCCGTTCATTTAACTACAAAAACAAAAGAAAGTAAATGAGAAATTGGTGTAACTGTCGTGGAGGCATTCTTTCCCTGCGAACACAATGAAGGGTGAGCCACCAGTCAGTATAATTCACTTCCTTACTCAAAAGTTAATACACAGTCACAATAACATGGAAATTACCGTGAAAAATATATATTGTACACCATGAAATATGTTGTAGGGAATAGGGGACCATGCGGTTATGAAACCACGTTGTCCTTCTTTAAGAGAAGGAAGTTGATCTATTATCCACTTATAATAGATCTCAATAGGGGTTTACATGTATTGTCAGACTATTGGGGAAGATTATGGACTATATAATAATGGCGAGAGGCATTGAATTTCACAAATATTGAGGGATTTCGAGAGCGATGTCACTCACCTGTAAACACAATCAACGTTGAACGACGAGTGACGCTCTCTGGGAAAAAGGCGGGAGATGAGAAGGGGGAAGGGGGGGGTTTCGAGGATATTCCTCCTTTGATCTTATTATTAATTGATTATTGAGACGTGAAATAGTTATTAGTTTATAGGAAATTAATTTTTACGCTAAATAAGTGACATTTAGATATCTATTGAACCTGATCTCTGGATTACTATATAAGGGAACATTTTTGTCTACGTGACTTTTTGCACGTCTACGAGCCCCGGGGCATGATCACCTCATATGATGCAATATTACGTCATTCTTAACAAAGTTTTGTGGGAAGATAACTAAGTAGGTTAATTATATTAGACTATGGAGAGCATTTTGACAAGTTAACAACTATTAATAATGATAAGATTATGATATTAATTTCTTTCCATAGAAAAATGTCTTGTGGGAGGGGTTGACTGCATAGGATTTGAAAGTTTGGAGAAACAATTCTAATATAAACCTTAATATAAACATATAGTATGAAAGTATGAATGATGTGAGTAAAAACATTTATATAATGCAGTATCCCCTTGGGAATACAGGATCTAAGGGCAGACTAAACAAAACAAAAAAAGGGTACATTCAGTAGGCCTATTTGAGATTAAATTGGAGGCATCACACGACTTTTCCCTCCGGGTGAAATGTTTTTACTCACTAATAATAAAAAAAAAAATTACATCCTAACAGGTTTACAATTTAGGAACTGGTTTAGTGGTCACTAAGGCTACAACCCACCTTGGTTTTCCATCAGTCTAACATTCACTCGACCTTCCCCACCACTCCACTACTTCTGCAGCCCTTCCTGGCTAAAACACTGGCAACGTAATATGTGGTTCCTGAGAAACCAATTGCCTGGCTACTGCTGCTACTTGGCTGTAGTTCAGATTATTGTAGGGCACACCCCAGTCCACATACTCATGAGAGAAGTATGGATGATCTCGTCAACTGTACAAGATCCCGGACACTCGGTAGCTAAGTTGAGCCTTCCAACCCTTGACTTTCACCCCAAAACAAACAATAACATAAATTCTCAGTCATGCATCTTCATTTGCTCACAACATTCGCATTCAATCACCCTTCATTCGTTTCCGCAGCAAGTGGTCATACAGGAAGCATTTGACAGAGCTTAGGCTACGTCCTGATGTCTCCTCCACCTCCTAACACCGGCAGACTGTAGCTTAGAGGCCTAATCACACTACTACCAGGTGTGATTCCCTCACGTTAAAGTGGCCTACAGCTTCCTGAACTAGTCCATTGTGTGAACTACACACAATCCTGTGAACTTATCTTCTACTTTAAAAGTTCACCACTCCTTCAGGGCTCAAACTAGGCCCGGAAGAATTAAGGTGGATAGTCTATCGACCTGTCACACCTGGGTCGATTCACCAACAACATACCTCCAAGGGGATTGCAACTTAGCACCACTAATTGTCTAAACCTTTTCCTTTATATCTTAAAATTAATACCCATGGTGGCATAGTCTTTGGGGTTGTTTCTGCCCAGCCACTGTACCTAACACTCCTCGATATATCTTTGAGGTTTTTTCCTAAGCCGTGGAGGCAGTGGTTCTTCATTGTCTTCCTTGGCACACGACACTTCCAAGGGGGCTAATAACCATTCCTCGGTACCCACATACGGCTTCACTTTCTCAGCCGCCCTTTGCACCTTTTGTCTGGTAAAGACGTTCTCGAGCAGGTAAGCACCACCATCCCTAATGATTTCTATAGTCTTGTAGGGACCGGTCCACTTAGGGTTCAGTTTCCTGCTAGTACCCGGCAGTGTCACTTCCTGTCTGACCCACACCAATTGTCCAACACTGACGGCTTGGTTAGTTCTTTTCCTGTTCGCCACTTCCCGGTACAGTCGTGTCTGTTTGAGATGGGTCTGTTTGATCACCTCCTTAGCCACCTCTAGTCCTTCGGGGTCTCCTGCAATACTGGGGAGGGGGGAATCCACTTGACGAGGGGCATGGCGTCCGAAGAAGGCGAAGAAAGGCTGGACGGCCGTTGAAGAGTGCACAGCATGGTTGAGTACTGTCTGGCAGGACGCCAGATACTGCGGCCACTTGAGTGGGTACCCTGCACATAGGATAGCCAGTACCGTCTTGAGGGACGAATGGAGCCTCTCCGTGGTGCTGTTCCCTCGGGGATGATATGGGGTTGTATGGCAGTTGGCAATCCGATGCCTCCGGCAGAGGTCTTGGAACTGCCGGGCCACAAACTCCAACCCGTTGTCGTGGACCACAGACTGGGGGGTGCCGAAGTCTGCGAGGTACTGCTCCATGCTCTCCACGACAGTGTGTGTGTGTTTTGTTTTAAGTGGGTATAATTTCACGAACCTACTGAAATGATCCACTACTGTTAAGACATATCGATAATCATGTGTCCCTGCGGTCATATCAGTAAGATCAATGCCTAATCTTCCTAATGGTTGTGATACTGATGGTAATTCTTGCCATTTCTGTTGCAATCCTGTGGTACCCTTAAACTGTTGGCAAGTGAGGCAATTTTTTACATACTGGTTAACTTCAGATTTCAGGTTGGCCCAATAGAAAAATTCTTCTGCCTTGGCTATTGTTTTCTTTTGCCCGAAATGTCCAGAAACTACATGGGCAAATTCTAAAGCTTTCTGTTTGAGTGGTTGAGGAACTACCAAGCAATAGTGAAGGGTGCCATCTACTTTTTCCTTAATAAAATACAAGACTTTTTCTTCTACCACAAACTGATCTAAGATGACTTTAGGGTATAATTTTGTAGGTAGTTTTCCCCCTTCTAAATATTCTGCTAGTTCTTTCCATCTCTCATCTTCTCTTTGGGCTTCGGCTATGGCTGTTAGACTTAGTCCTAAATAATTTCTGGGCTCGGTTATCTGACGAACTACTCTTACTGGCCTTGACAAACTGTCAGCCACCACATTTTGTTTCCCTTTTAGATACTTAATGTCGTAAGTATATTCCCTCATTTCCAGTATCCACCTGCTCATTCGGGGGCTTTTGGTTTTCCTCTTGAAAATACTAGTTAATGGTTGGTGGTCAGTAAAAATGCTAAATTTTGTTCCCCATAAATAATGATGAAAATTTCTGTATGTTAACACTACTCCTAGGGCTTCTCGATCAGTGGCTGAATATCTAGACTCAGTGGGGTTTAATTTTTTTGAGAAGTAACCGATGGGCTTGTTACTTCCATCTACTTGAATCTGGCTGAGGACACCTCCAACATGAGTATTGCTAGCATCCGTGGTGACTATAAATGGTTGTGTTAATTCTGCCTTAACTAACACTGGGGCATCACTGAGTATTTGTGTTAGGGTGGTAAAGGAGTGTTGGCATTCTTTTGTCCAATTAAATTTAGTATTCTTTTTTGTGAGGTTGTTTAGGGGGGCTGCTAATTTGGCAAAATTTTGGATGTGTTTACGATAGAAAGAACACATTCCTAAGTATCGTCTGACTCCTTTAACTGTGCTGGGAGGAGGCATTTTTTTTATGGCTTCGACATTTTTAGGGTCAGGTTTACATCCTTCTTTAGAGACCAAATGGCCCAAAAATTTTATTTCTGCCTCTCCAAAAGTGCATTTGCTCAAATTTAATTTGATGCCACTTTCCTCTAGGGTCTGAAAGATCTTTTGGACTCTAGTTAACATGGTGGAAAAATCAGGGGCCCACAAGATTATGTCATCCAGATAATTTCTAACCCATCCCTCCTTCAATAAAGGGGTTAAGATTGAGGCCATTTATCGAGAGAAGATGGCTGGCGAGCAGGACAATCCAAACGGGAGTCTGCGGAAGCGATATAATGATATTCCATCACTAAAGGTGGTAATGTCTCGAGAACTGTCTTTGATGGTAACTTGGAAGTAGGCTTCCTTAAGATCCAGGGTGGTATAGAAAGCTTGGCCCGAGGCTTGCTCGACTAATTCGTCCAACCTTGGGAGAGGATAAATGTCAGTGGCTAAGTGAGTATTTACTTTTCTGTAATCGAGACACATCCTCTTAGAGTCATCTGATTTGCTTACTAATACAATCGGGCTGAGCCATGAAGCAGTCGATTTTTCTATAATTTCCCGGGCTTCCATATCTTCTAGCATTTGGCTAATTATTTCCTTTGAGGCTTCAGGATATCGGTACATAGGGGCCCTCACAGGACTGTCATCTGTCAACTGAATCTCCACAGGGGGGACATTAAGGGTTCCCAATTCTCCCTCTTCCAGCAAAAATAGCTGATCATGGGCTAAGATGACTTTATTTAATTCTGCTTTTTGTGTTTTCCTTAAATGGGACATGGGTAATTTAGATAATAGGTGATTTAACTTTTCTTTACGTCCTCCAGGAATACTAGGTTGGTCGGAATGGGGAAGGAGGTCATTTTGAATGTGATGTACTGAAGGTGAATTTACTTCGCCCTTCTCATACCAGCCAAAAAGGGTGCCTATTTTAAAAATTTTGGGTACTTTGGTGTTGTTAGTTACTGGGCAGGGAATAGTTTGATCATCATTTACGTTAACACAAAAGGGGTGACAGTTACTGGAGGGTTTTCCTTGTGGGTGTACTATGAGGGTGGTACCAGTTTCTTCTGCAACCGTTAGGGGAATGAATTTGGTTTGATATGGATCTAGCCGAATTTCTTTGGGATTATGCAATTGGTTCTCAAGTTTTAATGATATTACTGGGGGAGGAAGTTGAGTTACGTTACGGACTGCACTTTTCCGGGGTCGAATTTGGTGGACGGCATAAGGAGCCTTTCCCCAATGAAATAACTTCTTCTCAGGATCCCATATGAATGAGGAATGGAATAGGATGTCAGTTCCCAGCAACATATCTGCTTGCAAATAGCTGTTTGGAACCACTGGGACCCATTTCTTTACTACCGTTTGCAGCCCAATACCTACTTCCACTAACACTGAACCTAGTATTCTGAGGAGTGTTCCTGTTACTCCTTGGAGACAAGGGAATTTTCTTTTCTGGTGGAGTTCACAACCTAATTTACTTCTGGTGGATTCTTTCATTAAAGTATAACTACTACCAGTATCTACCAAAGCTGACACTAATTTATTGTTTACTGATAGTTGAATTATAGGAGAGGCGGGGGCCTGAGTTAGTCAGCTATGATTCTGGTTAATTCTCCCTGGGCAATTGGCATTTCC
Organism: Cancer borealis; assembly: GCA_036785275.1. Classification (NCBI taxonomy): domain Eukaryota; kingdom Metazoa; phylum Arthropoda; class Malacostraca; order Decapoda; family Cancridae; genus Cancer; species Cancer borealis. The sequence continues at coordinate 64,916 of JAXIVD010000909.1, read as the reverse complement.
CCTTCTGCAATTCATGCGTCGGCAGTCAAAGCACGACCCATCGTGGGGAGCTGAGGCACATTCTCTCAGGTTGTGAGTGTGAGAACGACAATAAGGGCAGAATACTTTGGGCTTTGGGGAGGACCATGACCGTCCAGAAGGAGTAAGGGACTGATACTGATGGTATTGACTGGGTGGGCTAATTGATTTGAGCTGGCTTAATTGAGTTGTCAGGGCCTTCATCTGTTCCTTGAGATCTTCTATCTCGGACTTGCTTTCTGACTCTGGGGAGGGGGCTGGGGCAGAAGTTAGGGGTTGGGTGACTTTTGGTCTTACTGATTTTTCATTTTCTCTGGACACCTGCTGTACAGATGGGGTTTGTGTTTCCAAGAAAAGTTGTCTTTGGTACTCAACTCTGTCCAGGAATTTATTTAGGGGGTAGGCTTCATCTAAGAAACCTTCCAATTTATCTTTGAGATCTCGTGGTAGACCTTGCCATACCTTTCGTTTTAGGTATTTGTTTCTATCAGGAAATTTTTCATTTGGAAATTTAGACTCTAAAGTGGCGTATTTGCAAATGGTTCTATTACAAAAGACTTGTGGGCTCTCTCCCCAGTCATAAAATTCATTTTCTAAATCCTGCCACGCTCGGTCTAGATTCACATCTACAGCAAACTCATCTTTTAATAGCTGACAAAAATGACTCCATGAAAGATTCGGCTGTTTTCGTTGGTGGTTATGTATGAGCATGACTATTTCTGATCCTAACCTGCTTTTGGCGACTTGGATTCGGGAGGCATCCTCGGGTGTGGCCTGTTCTATCAATTCAATAAACATTTGGAGGCGTGTTGAAGCCTCTAGGCCCTCCAGGTGGTTTAGTTCGAGCATGGGGATGTCTCTCGGTTTGGTTACTGGGGGGCGACTAACTACAGGTGAGGCAAGGGTCTCTTCCTGTTTGATGACGCGACTCCCTATTCTCTCTATCACCGCGGCCTGTTGACGTACCACATTCTTTAATTCTTCGATTTCCCCTCTCATGATTTTGGAGTTTTCAAGATTCCAACTGCCCTCTACTGTCTCCCCTTCTCTTTCTTCATAATCCATTTTGGCTAGGGATGCTGGGTCAGTTTGTACCTTAATCTAACTTTAATCTAATCTGACTCTTCCCCATCCATGAAATTTCTTATGGTTTTTCTGAGTTTGCTTTTTACTCTTTGTTTACCTTCTTGATTCCAATGAATTCCATCCTCTGATAGGTTCTCTACCCAGAACTCACTGTTGAAATGGATTTGTTGATTGGGCAGGTGTTTTTGTAATTTTTTATTTATGGCCCTTTGTACTTTCCTATAATCCTGATGGGACATGAATTCTTCATTGGGGTAGAATCTGGGTTCTATTAAACATACCCATACTACTGCTTGGCAGTCTTGTTCAATAGACTCTATTATTTGGCTAATGTTCTCTACAATGTCTTTAGGATTTGATTCCTGGTCAATATCATTACTGCCTATCCAAAGTATACATAGGTCATGTTCCCAGCTTAGCACTTCATTCATTCGGGTATCATTATTGAAATTGTCTGCTCTACCTCCAGGTGCTCGGAATATTCTTATTTCTGTATTTTCCACTACTAACTTGTTTGGAATTTGACTATGACCCACCACTGAAATTTTCCACATTCTCCCTTGTTGTGGTAATGTTAGGCAGTGCTCAAAACACTTTGAATCCCACCGCTTAAGCCACCAGTGTGGTGCCCGGGGGGGGACGGGGGCGTTATTTTATTTATTTATAATTGTTATTCTATTCTTTATTTAATTAATTTGTTTTACTTTCACTTCACTGCTGAAGGACCACCAGTGTGGTGCCTTGTCATTAAATTAACTTCGAATGGGGAACTCTCATGGCAATTAAAAATATATTTACTTTGATTAATTATATTAATTAATGGTCCCTGATGTTGGATATTTCCCTGAATATTAAGAAAAGAAAGCTGCCACCACCCCCAAAGGTTTAATGAGAATTAGGGGATTCTCAGGGAATTTAATTTCTTCCTAAAGGGAAGTTAAAATATTCGAAAGAGAAAATAATTACTACCAGGGAAATATAGGCGACCAATGAAAAGAAAGGGGGAACTGATTTAACAATTTAGTTATTTGGTAGAGTGGACTGAGTTTCAATAAGGCACATGGATTCGTGGATTTGTTTCATATCCTTTTTCAAGAGTGTTGAGCACCTCCCTATTAACCTTACCACACCAACGGAAGGTTAGTATTAACACAGAATCACTTTCTCAGATTTTACTTGAGTTATTTATTTAATGTATACTTTGAATATCACAGGCTGATCATTGAGTCTTAGGAACACGGCTTAGTTATAGTATCAGACAACTTAATGGTTCATGGCAGAAATAACTTTATCTTCCTCAAAAAGAAAATAAATACAGAGTTGGCAATACTTATCTCACCTCGAGATACCAAACTCTTTACACATTACACATTATACCCTTGACTCCCTTCCCTGAAAAATATCACCTTAAAAATGTTATAATTTTGTAACTGGGCCTGAGAACAGTTAAAGAACCTTTTCTCAGGGGATGTCCGAAAGTAAGGTGATCTCAATGTTTCTGTTTATGCATACATAGTATAATTCTTCCTCACTAAGTAGGAATACGCGATTCCTATTCCTGAATACATCAGACCGTCTTACGTGACACATAGTTTCCTAAAGCTTAACTTGGAAATTTGGCAGTGGCTTTCTAGCCGTTCATTTAACTACAAAAACAAAAGAAAGTAAATGAGAAATTGGTGTAACTATCGTGGAGGCATTCTTTCCCTGTAAACACAATCAACGTTGAACGACGAGTCAGTATAATTCACTTCCTTAACTCAGAAGTTAATACACAGTCACAATAACATAGAAATTACCGTGAAAAATATATATTGTACACCATGAAATATTTTGTAGGGAATAGGGGACCATGCGGTTTTGAAACCACGTTGTCCTTCTTTAAGAGAAGGAAGTTGATCTATTATCCACTTATAATAGATCTCAATAGGGGTTTACATGTATTGTCAGACTATTGGGGAAGATTATGGACTATATAATAATGGCGAGAGGCATTGAATTTCACAAATATTGAGGGATTTCGAGAGCGATGTCACTCACCTGTAAACACAATCAACGTTGAACGACGAGTGACGCTCTCTGGGAAAAAGGCGGGAGATGAGAAGGGGGAAGGGGGGGGTTTCGAGGATATTCCTCCTTTGATCTTATTATTAATTGATTATAGAGACGTGAAATAGTTATTAGTTTATAGGAAATTAATTTTTACGCTAAATAAGTGACATTTAGATATCTATTGAACCTGATCTCTGGATTACTATATAAGGGAACATTTTTGTCTACGTGACTTTTTGCACGTCTACGAGCCCCGGGGCATGATCATCTCATATGATGCAATATTACGTCATTCTTAACAAAGTTTTGTGGGAAGATAGCTAAGTAGGTTAATTATATTAGACTATGGAGAGCATTTTGACAAGTTAATAACTATTAATAATGATAAGATTATGATATTAATTTCTTTCCATAGAAAACTGTCTTGTGGGAGGGGTTGACTGCATAGGATTTGAAAGTTTGGAGAAACAATTCTAATATAAACCTTAATATAAACATATAGTATGAAAGTATGAATGATGTGAGTAAAAACATTTATATAATGCAGTATCCCCTTGGGAATACAGGATCTAAGGGCAGACTAAACAAAACAAAAAAAAGGTACATTCAGTAGGCCTATTTGAGATTAAATTGGAGGCATCACACTGTAAAAAGTAAGACAGGCGTAAGGTATGGGGTGGAAGAGAGGAGGTTTGCTTTAGCCATGTACCATCACAGTCCTAAAGCTTACAGATTTCTAAGGTCAATTTTTCATCTGCCTTCAGCTTCATCATTACATTCATGGTTAAGAAAAATTCCCCTAAGTACTGGCTGGAGCAAGCCTGCTCTGGCAATCCTGAAAAAAAGGGCAGAGACCTCGCCAAAGGAAGAGACTCTATGTGGCATTGTATTTGATGCAATGAGCATTAAGGAGTCCCTTCATTATGACAAGGCCTCTGACTCCATCATTGGAAGGGAGGATTTTGGATAACATGGCAACAGTCTCAAAATGGCAAACCATGCACTTGTTTTTATGGTTAAGGGGCTTATAAATAAATGGAAAATGGTTCTTGGGTTCTTCTTTTACTCGGGTGGGATTAACACTTGCAAAATTAAAGAGTTGTATGATGCTTCAATTAAAAAAGTTCAAGAAACGGGGATGAAAGTAATGTTCACAGTCTGTGACCAAGAAGGTGTGCATCGTTCTCTGTTCCGGACACTTGGCATGACGCCAGAAAATCCTTCTTTTGAAGTCAATGATGAGAAGTTAAATTTCTTTTTTGATCCTCCTCATCTTTTGAAAAGCCTAAGAAACACTCTTTTAAAGTATAATATAAAGATTGGGGGGAAAATAATTTCATGGGATCATATAAAACAATTTTTTGCCAAAGATCATGATATGAAACTTAGACTTGCTCCAAAATTGACCAAAAGGCACATGTGTGTGGACGGCTTTTCAAAAATGCGGGTGAATCTTGCTACCCAGGTGATGAGTAGAACTGTGGCAGCAGGCATGTTGACGCATTCCGTTGCAGGCTCGCTGCCACATGCAGTTTCCCATACAGCAGATTTTGTATATGAGGTTGATAAATTGTTTGATTGTTTTAATAGTAATCAACGATATCATTACAAAAAATTTCTTACAGCTATTAAAGCCAATTCATGTCACATGGAATTCATTGAAAAAACTATTGCATATATAAAGTCATTTGAAGTTTGTGCACCACCTCATGTACACATTCACTGTCTAGAAGGCTGGCTCATCAATCTAGCATCACTTCGAGCTCTCTGGCAAGATCTCCAGAGCTATGAAGTGAATTACCTTCTCACACGAAGACTGAACCAGGACTGTCTGGAAAATTTGTTTGGCAAATTGAGGATTAGAGTTGGAAACTGTGACCACCCAAATGCATATAATTTCATGAAAACTCTTAAGTCAGTGGTAAATAATAATCTCCTTCAGGCTCCATTTTCTGGCAACTGTGAAATAGATGAGTCACATTTCGAAGACATAACCTCAAATTGTGAATCCTCTTATGATATAGAATCTGATGATGATGATTTTTTTACAGATAATTTGCCATTGGCAGAGGTGAATGGTCTGATGTATGTAGTTGGTTGGACTTGCAAAAAAATTTTAAAAGCTCATAATTGTGAAATTTGCAGAACACATTTAGTAGACAGCAAACGGGATTTAGATCTTACTAAAACTTTTTGTTATTTTAAAACAGAAGAAAACTCTTAGTCCCCATTTGGGGGACTAACTATTCCTTCAGATTCCTGTTTGCAGTATTTCGAAGAAGTAGAGTCAATTGTAAGATGTAATATTGATAAAGCCATGTTAGGTAGTAAAATTTCCCAAAATTTAATATCACGTTTAAACAAGCATAAATTCAAGATGCCTTTACAATTGTGTTCCACCCAACTAGTCAGTACCATTCACCTTATATATGTAAGACTAAAAAAGTTTTATACTTTAAAATGGAGAAATAGGGAACCGTTACAGAGGTCCCAAAGGAAAAATAGGAAACTTTTAAAGGTATTACATTAGTATTTTTTGTTTATTATTTTCTTTATAGTTTGATTAATCTCGGAATTTTATTTTCTTCTATTTCTAGGCAACAATTACAAAGTTTCAGTTTTCCTGCAATGGTAACGTATATTTTGATTTGCCGTGCATTGGTGGCTTTTGGGTCTAGAATACTTAATATTTTATGTTGTGTGCATGGTGTGTGGGATGGCTTTGTCAGAAAGGCTTGCACTGCCTTGTGTGCATAGTGTGTTGGATGGCTTTGTCTGAAAGGCCTGCACTGCCTTGTGTGGATGGTGTGTGGGATGGCTTTGTCTGAAAGGCCTGCACTGCCTTGTGTGGATGGTGTGTGGGATGGCTTTGTCATAAAGGCCTGCACTGCCTTTTGTGCATGGTGTGTTGGATGGCTTTGTCAGAAAGGCCTGCACTGCCTTGTGTGCATGGTGTGTTGGATGGCTTTGTCTGAAAGGCTTGCACTGCCTTGTGTGCATGGTGTGTTGGATGGCTTTGTCAGAAAGGCCTGCACTGCCTTGTGTGCATGGTGTGTGGGATGGCTTTGTCAGAAAGGCCTGCACTGCCTTGTGTGCATGGTGTGTGGGATGGCTTTGTGAGATATAACACCGTTATAATTATTACACCATGTTTTTTATCTCTTACTTTTTACAGCATTTTAATTTTTTCCTTTTTTAATTTCTATGTTAATTTGGCTTGTTTGATCTAAGAAATATTTTAAGTTATTCACCTTAACCTGCCTTTTGATATGTCATGTCATGTTTGGAACTTGTGCACTAATGTATGTATCAGTATACTGTGTATATATATATATATATATATATATATATATATATATATATATATATATATATATATATATATATATATTATAGATAGATATAGATATGGTAAAAGCTGTGGTACTTTTTGCCGTAAACAGTATTTATTTTGGAAGCTTGTTGCATGAAGTATTTGTCAACTGCCTTTGTACTTGCCTTTCATTATGATATACAATGCCAGCTGTGCCATTAATACTATACATATGACATCCTCTAAGATGTACTGTGCCTCATTGGTGCAGTGATAATGAATCTGCTGGACCAAGTTTAATCCCAGATGAAAACAATTGGTACACAGCCCACCCAGCTGTTCATCCTCCCAAAAGGGTTGGTAGATAAATGGGTACCTAGGGTAACCTGGGTAAGATAAACTGTGGAATATCGGATATCACAGTGTCCTTGTGTCCTGGCATAACGGATTAATTGCCACCATAGGCTCAAAGGCTTATGTGACAGGAGATGAGTGCCCGCAGATATGCACAGAATAGCATGTTCCCCAACTCTATCTTTATTAGGATGTAATGCTTCTGCCTTTCTGGTTTGTTGCTTGGTGTGTTAAATCATCCCACCATTGTGCCTAGTCTCTGACACCTCGTTCCCTCTGGGAGTGACCCATGAGGGGATGGCCACGGCAGAACCTCCAATTCTAACTATTCACACACTCCCTCCTTGCTACTTGAAGCACTCCCCTTCTAACAGCACCTCTTTCATGCATGTACTCCTTGGAGTGTCTGGCATGTGTGTTAACTGATTGACATTCAACATGTAATGTAAGGCAGCTTTATGGTTTTAAATATTTATTATTTGATTTCCATAATTGCACAAAATCTCATATTATGGTGTTGATTATCGCCTTAATGCTATGGTGTTTATATTGCAGTTAGTATAATCACATCACAATTTGGTTACTAATAACTTAATATATGCAATATCTTTTCTGGCTTTTCCTTTGTGGAAGTTAATCTAATAATTATTTCTGGAACATTATCGTTCTTGTTTGTAAAACTTACAAAATTATGCTTGCAGTAGTTTACATGTATGGGATGTAATTATGTGGCTGGTTTTAATCCTATGTGCTTGGTAATTGTTTTTATTTGATATCAACATGTAATGTAAAGCAGCTTTATGGCTTTTTATTTACTTTTTTTCTCCATGTGATAGTGTAAATTATTACCTCAAAATGAGTGTTTATTTTCTTGGTATAATCACATTTTAATTAGGTTGCAGTATTTCACCAAATCCAATATATATATATATATATATATATATATATATATATATATATATATATATATATATATATATATATATATATATATATATGTACCGAGTACAACGGGCCAACTATCATTACGGTGATTCCTTTGCGGAATCACCGGTAAATCCTCGTATTCTCGACGCTCGTTAAGATACCTTGTTATGGTTAGAGTAGGTACTACTAGCGAAAGAGGATGATGGAAAAAACGCGTGACGTCACTGGAACTGAGGATATATATACCGGTCTGGGCGGAAGGTCAGTCACTAGTGTTCCGTGACCCCGCTCCAGACAGGTAAGCCTTCAGTGTTCCTAAAAGCCTTGCCGCACTTGAAAAACATTGTTATTAATATCTAACGGTAAATTGTCCTCCCGGATACAGCTGCCGAGAGGACCAGCAAAAGACTGTCTTTCGGTTGGTGTTTGACGAAGGCTGCATGTGGAGTTGCCTCTCAAACAAGGATGACGGCCAGAAGGACCCAGTGACTCTCAAACAATATTTGTGGCGTGAGTGTATTTTGGTCGTTTTTCCATCAGTTCCCTCACGTATAGTTAGGTAGGATAGAATAGGAATATTTGTGTTAAGGTATATGTTTATGTTTGTGTCGCTAAGGGTGGATAAGCATTTGTAAGAGCACCACCACGGATATAGCGAGTACTTTATTTACTTTATTCATCATTAAAGTTGTCCATTATTTTTATATTCGTTTTCTGTTCATATACCAACACGGACCCTCGGTACAGTGGTTGCAGCGGTGTAGATGCAAATTACGCATCAGCCCACGTTGTCCGGGAGACGCTACAGTGTGCTAGTTAAGTAGGTAATTAGCCCCCCTTCCAGTTAATTTTTTATTCCCTTACAGAGTAGTGATTGGTGATTAGAATAGTTACGTAGAGTTAATAGTGATGCATTTTTTTTTTTTTTAAGTGTTAGTGATAGTGTTAGTGGACTAATACGCTCAAAGTCTCCTCTGCGGGCACCTGTCCCCAGATTGTTAAGTGAGTCGCGGTCTTCGGATCGCCGGGCGTCCTTCCCCCTCCAATTAAATTTTAATTATGAATTCTCAGATAGACTTGTTAGGCGACTCGTGGTTTCCCCAGGAGGAAATAACAGAAGTGGGTGAACAAGCGCTTGGTGGAGCAATAAAACCAGAGTGTTCAGAAGTCGGTCATCACGATCAGAGGAAGATGGAGTCCTTTATTATTCTAAACAGAAAAGAGATAACACCTTGCTCGATTCGTTGGTGGTGCCCACGGTAATGAAACGGAAAGCCCATGCTATGTTTTTTTTAATTGAAACGTCGGATGAGTGTGATGCGGGAGTTAGGGATATTAACTTATACGTGAGGGCGACTATGGTGGTGCCAAATACACACTCCTCCACTTCGAGGGTGGACGAGGCAGTTACTACTACAACCATCATTACAACCACCACCTCACTGTCAACGGCGACACAATCCACCGTGCCGCGGACAAGTTAACACTAGTTGTGGGTGATGGAGGTTCTATAGTCGACATGAGCGAGATCGTGTTTCCTTCCGAGGATGAGGATGACACGGAGGAACCACGCAGAGCCCGAAGGCCTGTGAGGAATTCCTAGAGGAGTGTTGAGAGGGAGAGATGGTAGTAAGTAGACCCCTGGGTGGTTAAAGGAAAGGTTACTGCCTATAAAAACTCTTTTGCAGCGGCGAGGAGATGCCGAACTGGTAAACTGGTCCCGCAGCTGAAGCAGAGATCACCGCAGTCCTGGGGGCTCTGTAGTGCCCAGGTAAAGGACTGGAAGTTCACCCCCCATGGATGAAGGCTTTGGTGAGACCCCGTCGAGGATCACCACCCTGCTCAGTTTGCCAGGACTGGTTGGGAGTTGGGTTCACCTATTCCGACCAGGAGGTCGAGTCACGTCTGACTCGGAAGTCTTGCATAGAGACAAGAAGAAAGAAGAAGAAGAAGAAGAAGACCGGTCCCGACTTGTGTTGATAATATATAAACTCATGTTCTTACGAGTGTGAGAATACGAGGATTTATTTTTTTTAAAGAGGAAAGCCGTGTACCGAGTACAACGGGCCAACTATCATTACGGTGATTCCTTTGCGGAATCACCGGTAAATCCTCGTATTCTCGACGCTCGTTAAGATACCTTGTTATGGTTAGAGTAGGTACTACTAGCGAAAGAGGATGATGGAAAAAACGCGTGACGTCACTGGAACTGAGGATATATATACCGGTCTGGGCGGAAGGTCAGTCACTAGTGTTCCGTGACCCCGCTCCAGACAGGTAAGCCTTCAGTGTTCCTAAAAGCCTTGCCACACTTGAAAAACATTGTTATTAATATCTAACGGTAAATTGTCCTCCCGGATACAGCTGCCGAGAGGACCAACAAAAGACTGTCTTTCGGTTGTGGTTTGACGAAGGCTGCATGTGGAGTTGCTTCTCAAACAAGGACGACGGCCAGAAGGACCCAGTGACTCTCAAACAATATTTGTGGCGTGAGTGTATTTTGGTCGTTTTTCCATCAGTTCCCTCACGTATAGTTAGGTAGGATAGAATAGGAATATTTGTATTAAGGTATATGTTTATGTTTGTGTCGCTAAGGGTGGATAAGCATTTGTAAGAGCACCACCACGGATATAGCGAGTACTTTATTTATATTATTCATCATTAAAGTTGTCCATTATTTTACTATACTCGTTTTCTGTTCGTATACCAACTCTGACCCTCGGTACATATATATATATATATATATATATATATATATATATATATATATATATATATATATATATATATATATATACATATATATATATATATATATATATATATATATATATATATATATATATGTTTGCTTTGTGGAAAGTATTCTAACAAATTATTTCTGCCGCATTATCTATCTTATCTGTAAAATTACCAAAATTTTGCTTTCGGTGCTTTCGTTACTTAAGTAGTTTGCATGCTTGGTATATAAATTATCTGGTTTTAACCCTTGATAAAAATAAAAAACAAGAATATATATATATATTGTTTTTATTACCTTGTAATAAATTAAATGAGTGGTCCAGAAATTGTGGAGGGAAAATACCAGGATGATTAAAAATATCTAAGACACTCCTAAAAAGAAATTAGTTACTACTGCATCCTATCAGATGGCGCCACCGTCGACCGTCATCCAAACTTTAACGTTGGGCTGTATATCCTGTAAATAAGGCGTTTACATGTAATGTCAAGACCTCTTGCCAAGATGCAATGACTAGGCAAATTCTGACCAACATATCGCAAACACTTTCAATATACGAATATCTGCGTTTGCCAATATTTTGCCTCTAGTCATGTAACGAATCACAGCTCACCAACTTCAGAACTTCATCTGTGTAGACACTGAGCGAGATAATATTTCGATTAAATAAGACGAAAGTAAGACGTTCAAGACCATAACAGTTGTAGAAATAAATAAGATTTATAATATATATGTTGTTTTTTATATAAAAGCTAACCAAAAACAAGCATAAAGCTTGAAATATATTAGGGAAATGTTGAAAATTGCGAACGTTGGGCCCTCTACGTGGGTGGAGCGAAGCGGATGTGTGTGTTTTCATGAGAAAGAATCTGGGTATATATTTCAAATAAATCAGAGGAAAGTAAAATGTTTGAGACCATTATAGTTGATCGTCTACATAAGATTTATATTATATATATTGTTTTTAATATAGAAGAACGCCAAAGACAAACAAAAAGCTTGTAATATATTAGAGAAATGTAGAAAATAACGAGATGTGACATACAAACCTGTATGGGTGTTGATGTTTCAATGCATTTTGTGGTTGTAGCTTCGACTTACAATTGTTCCCTTTTTCCTAATAATAAGTAAAAAGCATATCATATTATTTAGAATTATTTTCATCAAATTAAAGTAAGAAATAATATGTTTGTATATTGCACAAAAATATGTGGGTCAAAGAAAATTTTGACACTGAAGACAGATCCAGTTCCGAACACAAAACATTGCCCCCAAACCGGTCTCTTGAGTCTCTCGTCAGCTCATTGTGAGGTGGTAATCTCTACACTTCGGACCACGGCCTTCTATTATGAACGACTACACGAAGTAGCCTTCACAGCGATCAACACCAAGCTCCACCATATTCCTCTCCAAGTATGGAAGAGGATGAAAGTCTAAGGATGGGAAGAGTTCCTGGTTCTCCAAGAACTTAAATGATGTAGCCCCAGACAGGGTCCATTCTTGGATCCCAAGAACCCTCCGTGCAATTTCAAGGAACCCCAATCCCGAGCCCCGACACAGGTAATGTAATACATAACACCAAACTTGACTTGTAAATGTGTTCATAACCATAAGTAAATACTAATACCCAACAACACCCACTTACCAACTAACCAAAAAAACCCAAGGGACATTAATATCATTCAACAGTCTTTGTCTTGCAAGTATTCTGCTGTTTTTCTCGAAAATTTTCAGAACTGCAACACATACCAGAATGGACTGTGGCCCAACATTTTTCGACCGAATTTTACTTCAAGATATTCTACATAGGCACCAGAGCAAGAACCTGAATAGAAGTCTAAGGATGGGAAGAGTTTCTGGTTCTCCAAGAATTAAAGTGATGGAGCCCCAGACAGGGTCCATTCTTGGTTCCCAAGGACCCTCCGTTCACTTTAAAGGAACCCCAATCCCGAGCCTCGACACAGGTAATGTAATTCAGAACACTAAACTTTACTTGTAAATATGTTCTCATAACCTAACTAAATACTAATACCCAACAACCCTCACTAAACAACTAACCAAAACAAACCAAGGGACATTAATATCATTCAACATTCTTTGTCTTGCAAGTATTCTGCTGTTTTTCTTAATTTATTTCAGAACTGCAACACATACCAAAATGGACTGTGGCCCATTTTCCGACAGAACTCTACTTCAAGATACTCCACAACGGCACCAACACGATTCTTGACCAATAGAAAACACAAACAAACACACTACACTAACTCCACTATGTAACAAATACACGATTAGGAAATTATATTGTTATTATTGCAATAAGACACTTCACTACTGCACCAGCAAGATTCTGGACCATAACAAAATACAAACACATCACAATAAACACTCCACTATGTACAAAATACACGATGAGGGAATATTATTGTTGTCATTGTAATTGTCATTGCTGAAAATCAGAATACCATTAGGTGGTTTTTCCGCCGGGACAACCCGGTTTTCCACCAAAAACAGAAATAAAAAGCAAGACATAACAAACAAACATATTTGTACACTGAAAATAACAACCATCCAGGTTGGTGTTGCTTCTGCTACTTCCGTTTTCCAAACTTATTATTTGTTTTTTCATGGACACGAAAAACGTGTAAGAATAAAAACTGTATCATTTATAGTCCAAATTTATTGTTTTAATGTACAATAGGAACACACATAATACTTATATTGGCATAAATTAAATATTTTTATTCACACAACGAATATTTTACTAGCCACAGCTCTATTCGAGCATCCTTACAATAGCTAACCGTTTTTGAACTCCCTCTCTTTGCTGCGTCTGGGATGACTCAGTTGTTGCATCACTAACTTGCACAGTCGTGTTAGTTACCCCTTCCCTTTCCAAACACAATGTATCTTCAGAGTCATGCAATGCTATATTATGAAGAACACAACAAGCTTTTACAATTTTGGAAATCCTTTCTATATCTGCATCAATATATTTCAATCGCCTGAATCTTCCCTTCAAAAACCCAAAAGCATTTTCTATGATAACCCTGGCTTTAGACAGTTTTTTATTAAATTTCAACTGACCATCAGACAAATTTCCATTATTCTTAAAAGGAACCATCAAATGCTTGCTTAGAGAAAAAGCAGAATCTCCAACAATATGGTAATTTGGTGAAGGAAAGTACCTGATGTCACTGTTTTGCATTTTGGTGTATAATGAACATGACTTAAAAACTCTGCTATCATGCGCAGACCCTGGGAAACCACTCTGAATGAAAGAAATTTTTTTATCAGCGGTACAGACAGCCATTAGATTAATACTGTGTCTCTGGTTTCTGTCAATATAATCTGCCTGTGTTTCACTAGGAGCCTTAATATGGATGTGGCATCCATCCACAGCTCCTATCACTCCAGGAAAGATTGAAATTCATGGCTAATTTGTGGTATTTTCTCAGGTGCTGGCCACACAATTACTTCCTGTCCAGCTCTACACAAAACATCTATTAATCTTTGCACACATTCATGGACTGTTGTCATAGAAACTCCAAATAACTCTGAAATCTCACGGTATGTTGACTGTGTTCCTAGATAACACAAGGTGAGGTAAAGTGCTTTCCTTGGACCCAGGAAAAGGATGGTACCAGAAGGTGTTTCTGTATAACCATCGTGGATGAAGTCCAAAGCCATGAGAAAGGATTTTCTTGTTAGACGAAGATGCTTGAAAAAGTCAAGGTCACTCATTGCCTCTATTACATCAGCTAGTCCTTCCTGCTTCGGATGGTGTTCTCTGAAAAAAAAACAAAAAAAACAATGCAAATAATAACTAGTGCATCAAAGGAAAAGTTTTATAGCAATTTTGTTAAGTTTGTGCATAATCACACAGATATATATATATATATATATATATATATATATATATATATATATATATATATATATATATATATATATATATAATTATATATTTACATACATATAAATACTTTATTACTTGTACTGATCGTATGATATTATCCTACATCCCCCTTATTATTACCTGATGTCCATGGAGGCTAATGCAGCGACTTCTAGAGTTGCTATAACATGCATTGATGTATCCAGCATTTCATCCATCGGCTCCAGCAGATTGTGCAAAGGATGAGACACATTTAAAAGATTATCACTATCATTAGAATCGTCCTCCAAAAATAAATTGTTGAGCTGTTCCATCTTGCTGCCACTGATGCGGTAGTCTGAATGCGCCGTGCGGAGATGTGTTGTGGCCCCTGGCCAGTCAAGAATGTGGCGGCTGCAGTGCTGTACTTTCAAGACAGAATCAGCAGGATATACATTTCAAATAAATAAGATGAAAGTAAGATGTTTGAGATCATGGCAGTTGTTGAAATACATAACATTTACATTATTAATGTTGTTTTTAATATAAAAAAAATCCACAAACAACCATAATGATTGTAATATATAAGGGAATTTGTATCACATAGCGGGATGTTGGCTTCTACCGTAGGTGGAGTCAAGAATGGAAGCGGTGCGAAATTATACGGAGAAACCATGATATCTATTTTGAATAAATCTGAAGAAATTAAGATGTTTGAGATAATTTCAGTGATTATAATTTAAAATATGTATATAATATATGTCGCTTTTAATATAAAAGAAAACTAAAAACAAGCATTAAGATTGAAATATATTAGGAAAATTGTGGCAACACCAACCAAGACATTTCTCCTTAAAATCCTGTTCGTGAAAACAAGGCAAGACGTTACGAAGTTATGCGACACATGTAAACGCCTATAATCCTTGGTTTTCACTCATCCCATCAAATGCCTCTCGCTCAAGACTGCTTCGCCCACTGTCTAGCCCCGCCCACTTTACCATATATGGGAGTCGAGACTGGGCAGTCGCGTGATATCCCGACTGCCCAGTCCTAGTGTAGACGGGCCTTAAAGCTACGTCTACACTAGGACTAGGCAGTCGGACCGACGAGGGGATAAGGGGGATGAACATCCTAACACGAGACAGGCGTTGTCAAAAGCCCGCGCCTTCTCAGGCGGAGTGCAAGAGGAAGTTTCTCACAAATTTTCTCCGAACTTGAAAAGGAATGCCCTGATGGCTTTGAGAACTACACCAGAATGTCTGTTATTTTATTCTACAAATTGCTCAACAAGATTGAACCTTATATACGTAAGGAAGACACCCATTTCCGCGAGAGCATCTCTCCTGGCTCGCGTTCAGTCCGTCACTGAGCGTCACTCATCCCATCAAATGCCTCTCGCTCAAGACTGCTTCGCCCACCGTCTAGCCCCGCCTACTTTACCATATATGGGAGTCGAGACTGACCAGTCCCGTGATTCCCCGACTGCCCAGCCCTAGTGTAGACGGGCCTTAAGGGCCCGTCTACACTAGGACTGCCCAGTCGGGGGATCGCCCGACTGGGCAGTCTCGACTCCAATATATGGTAAAGTGGGCGGGGCTAGAGGGTGGGGGGAGCAGTCTTGAACGAGGCATTTGATTGAGTGAGTGAACGTCAGTGACGGACTGAACGCGGGCTAGGAGAGATGCTCTCGCGGAGATGGGTGTCTTCCTTACTTATATAAGGTTCAATCTTGTTGAGCAATTTATATAATAAAATAACAAGCATTCTGGTGTAGATCTCAAAGCCATCAGGGCATTCCTTTTCAAGTTCGGAGAAAATTTGTGAGAAACTTCCTCTTTCACTCCGCCTGAGAAGGCGCGGGCTTTTGACAACGCCTGTCTCGTGTTAGGACGTTCACCCCCATTACCCCCTCGTCGGTCGGCCTGCCCAGTCCTAGTGTAGACGGGCCTTAAGGGAGTAGTGCGGGGTGACCACACGCCGCTCCCTTCTCACACCACATTCAGGCGGCGCGCGCAGGTCTTACGCCACCACGTGGCCGATTCAAACGGCATTTCGTAAGAACTTGTCTGGCGGCAACAGGTGTCGCATACAAGACGTGACGCATATTCTGATCGACAAAATATTAAAAGTTTTATATTAATGGCACAAGAACACCTCATTCTCCAGATATAACTATTACGACGAAAAATAACTAAAGAAATAAGATAAAAATCAATTTAAATTACATGGCCATTATTTATTCACATTATTTTTTTTTTCAAAATGAGCTCGCCCTCTCAAAGCCACAGGAGCCACAGCAGAGGGATGAAAGAGCCGCGGGTTGCCGACCTCTGGGATAGTGGGAGGCAAGAAAGAAAAGACAGATGAAAAGAGGAGAAATAAAGCTAGAAAAAAGGCCAAGCGAAAACTGGTTGGACCAGACTAAAGTCCGAGAGTGGAAAGGAGGCCAAAAGATTTCCATCACAGCATCTGGCCACACTCTCAGGTCTCGAAATGAAATTAAAGGAAGATGCTTAGCACAAGGCCAAGAAAGAATGGTAAGTATTAGACGAGTACTCTTTCCACTTTCACCCATTACACCCTGGTCCCATCCATCTAGAGTAAAGACCTTCTTGAATAGAGAATTACAACAGTACGTAATTTTTATTTTATTTCAAAGAAAAGTATAAAAGTATTCATCCCAGCAACCCCTGACAGGACATCCCTATAGTATTAGTAGCAGTGAAACAAAGGCCCTCCCTGGAAGTTATCCTTAACATTGATCACAAAACACAACAGCATCACTACTAAATTACTACTGTTGGTACCATACCTTACTATATTAAATGTTATGTACAACGAGCCCTTCCTCACACATCTTTCAAGTGTAAATTACAAAGAAAAAATATTTTTGTCTTAGAGCCAAGGGCAACATCCATTTATTAAATCAGTGTCCCTCTTTGTATTGACTTGTGTCAAAATTACGGTGGCATCTATATATTTGTGTGTGATAGAAGCCACTGTCATGAGTACAAGTGGGATGGTTTTACTGCAATCCTAATTGTGCACTGTGGATATAATAAAGGCCACTATTGCATTCATTGCAGTGAAGTGGTATAGCCAGGTACTTATTGTAATAATACTTCCTCCCTAACTCACTCTTACAGGACACTTTTTATAGGAAGTTTTTTTTAATTAATTGAGAATCCACTATTCTATAATGAGTTATAAGTATTCATGTTTATGGGAATGTTTATCTTTGGAAATCCAGCCCACTCCACCATTATTATGGGGATTCCGGTTATGGTCATGATTCTGGTGATCTTGTATGCCTCTCTTTACATAACAGTATGATAGGAAATTGGTTCTGGTACATACAAACCTCTATATAGAGAACAGATCAAGGAAAAAAACACACACACACACACGCACGCCCGCGCTCACACACACACGCGCTCACATACACACGCTCACACACACACACACACACACACACACACCCACCCACCCACGCACGCACGCACGCACACACACACACACACGGTCCGCTAGCGTAGTGGTTAGCGCACTCGGCTCACAACCGAGGAGCCAGGGTTCGATCCCCTGGGCTGACGGAGATTATTTGGGCGAGTCTCCTTTCATGTGTAGCCTCTGTTCACCTAGCAGTGAGTAGGTACGGGATGTAAGTCGAGGGGTTGTGACCTCGTTGTTCCGGTGTGTTGTGTGTGAGTGATCTTGGTCCAACCCAAAGATTGGTCACTACGAGCTCTGAGCTCTTTCTATAGGGGGACGGCCGGCTGTCTCGAGAGAGACCAGCAGCAGACTGACAGTGAATACACACACACACACACACACACACACACACACACACACACACACACACACACCCACGCATCCACCCACACACACACACACACTTACTTTTCACACATCCTGCTCTCACATTGTAACTAGATAGCGTGATGTAATGAGGTAAAAAAAAAAAAAATTGCTTGAAGCATTGAAATGCTCTCGGTGGTAACTTAATGGGAGGGGGGGCCAAAGTGAGGCAAGTAGAAAACCATCCTGAAGCTTAAGAACAAGTGTGCGTATTACTTGAACATGTAATGGCTTGGGAAGAATGGTCATAATTTAATGAAGAATCCATCTTTGCATCAGAATGAAACTCCATTTTTTCTTTTTCCTTTTCCTACATCTCTTGTTTCCCTACTGCCCACTCAAACATACATGCTACAATTTTAGTAACTTCACAAATCTCGGTAAATACTTTTTCTGTGGAACATGGTAGCTAATGTACCTAGTGTGCATGTGGCCTGCCAGGCAAATACTCGTGATAGTTTCAAATAACTTCCTCTCTACTGCTCTAGCAGACATATCCAACATAAGGCAATGACCAATGATGTTGATACACAACACACTTGTGTTTACCAAAAACAATTAACTTAGTATATAATAAAAAAACAACTGATATAAAATCTTTGTTTTCAAGAAATTCAACAAAGCTCCCACAGCACTAATTAAGAAAGAATTTACTGTAAGCACCAACTTATCCAAAACATCAAAGCACATGTTAATATTCTGTTAGCAATTTGATTGTAACAAAAAATTGACGAATATAAAACTTTCAAAAACTATTTTCAGATCTATAAAAAAAGTTATGAGCACCTTATCACATCAGCATTATCAGTGCATTAAACACACGTGATATTTCCAAATAGTTTAGTCCACAATGAGCAACCCTTAACACCACCACAGTCTCACAAGCATA
This sequence comes from Cancer borealis, assembly GCA_036785275.1. Classification (NCBI taxonomy): domain Eukaryota; kingdom Metazoa; phylum Arthropoda; class Malacostraca; order Decapoda; family Cancridae; genus Cancer; species Cancer borealis. The sequence continues at coordinate 45,805 of JAXIVD010000909.1, read as the reverse complement.
TACTCATGGGAGATCACTTCTGATTCTATATTTCTATATTGCAAGTTTTTGTTTTTCATACATCCACCAGTCACTGTTCATGACTCGGAAGTCCAATATATGTTTTGGAGGACAATCACTATTTGTAAGACAAAATTTGATAGATATGTAAGCATATGAAGTGTGCATTGTGTTGAAGGAATCTATATTTTGGGGGGGTAAATAAATTAATGTAGAAATATCTGTTTCTTATATCATTAGAACATGCACCACTGAGGTCTTAAAGACACTTCCATGAGACCAGTTTTGTGAGCATTAATAGTAGATTTAATAATTTAAGATCCAAGGAAGATGGAAGGATAGAAAAAAGTTGCTAATAAGGGCTTGAATATGAAAAAATGGAGGCTCTTCTGCCAGGGCCACCCCTTGGGGAACATTGCTAAAGGGAGTGAGGCATTGGAAATAGATTGATAGCACATCCCTCAGACATGCAAATGATGTGGAAATCTTGCGAGGATAGCCACACAGGAGGCATTCTTTAATGATGAGAAGGAGCAACCTGAAGAGTCCATTGGCCAGAGATGAGAGAAGAGACCATGAAGTGCACTGAAGCTCCCTTGCCACTACATTGCTCATCTGCCCTCCAAGCACTTATTAGTTTATGCAACAGTGTTGGCAGCAGCAGCAGCAGCAGCATTACGCTGAGCTTGCACAAACTCTGGGTAATCAATGAAGCCATCCTTATTCTTGTCGTCTTGTTCGAGTATCGGATCAATCATGTTGACGAGCTCACTGTCGGTGAACAGCTTCTCCTCTGGCTGTGGTTGGCCAACTTTGCCATCGTGGTTGGATGAGTCATGCCAGTGGAAGAGTGACTTAATGAGCTCCTGGCCATCCAGCTTGTTGTTATTGTCTGCATCATGCATCTTGAAATAGTGGAACTGTAGCTCCTGGTCAGACATGCTGGCAGTGTCTATGGGCACCTCCAGATGGTCCTTGATGTGGTCGCGCTCACTGTTCAGGTTGGGGTTGTGCAACACACGTTGGTTGTGGCCACCCCCTGCATGTGGCTGCTGTTGTGGTGGTGGTGGAGGTGGCTGAAAAGGAACAGAAACACTGAGTAACGATACCAAGAACCTTTATTTTATGATTACTAAATCCAAGGGGAGGCGGTGGCCTAGTGGCTAGCGGTCAGGCATACCAACTCAGAGTCCCGAGTTCAAGCCCCAGCACAAGCTGGCCACTTTCTTTGTTAATACCGTCGAGTGGCCTAAGATCACCCACATGCTGCCATAACACTATCCTTGATGGAACTGCAAAGCTATATGCTCGAGGAACTTACGCTGGCAGCATGAGCCTCTCAATAAGAAACGAGGCATTACTCAAAAAATCTAACCCGTGCTACTAACTGGTGGAGACCGACCATCTAAGACCTCCATTAAGCCTCCCAGCACCACGGGTAAAGTATAAAGCTAGCAGCTCAACATGGAGGCTGGTGGATGAATATAACTAATTAAAGTTTTGTTCTCAAACTCAAAGACAGTGTTATATTTACACTGGTACCCCCTCCATTGCGAGGGTTATGTTCCAGACCTTCCCGCAATAAGTGAAAATCTGCGAAATAGAAATATCCTATTTAAATACACCCTAGGCATGTTTTTATAATTTTTACGGTACTTTTAAAAGCATTTTAAGGTCTTTAAACACATCTTTAAAACAATAAACACATTTAAACACATAAAATATATTGAAAGAGCAAGAGCAATGGATAACACAAAAATATTGTACAAAAAGTATAAAATAATAGTGTACTCACCCAGTTAGGACGTTAGGTTAGGTTTGATTTATTTTTTATTTGATAATTTTAACGAGAAACTATGATCATATTAATTCAAAACACATCAAAATCAATCAGAATAATATAATTTTGTCTTGAAAATAAGAGGATAATGTTTTCTGAAAATTTATCTTTTTCCCTCCCTCGTTGACTGATGAGTTCACGCTGCCATCCAAATTTTTCAAAAAAAATTTCATATTATCATTATCCCCCCACAACATGTTGCTGTATTGTTTAATCATTTTTCACATATATTTCAGGAAATAACATAACTGTATGGGGATAAGAATTTGAGTTATTTGCTAAAAAATTGCTTTGTTAAGTTCCGTTGAGGAGATCCCCCAGCTCCCAAGCCTGCGTTACCAATGGTTCCAATTTTGGGTATCGATATAAACAAACAATGCTACAAAAGAAGACTGTGAAATTGGATTTGTTGATGATGGTGAAGATTAATGCTCAATGGCAACCATCACAACTATAGGAAGCGACTGTGAAATCAGCTCCTAGAACACAATAGCCAATCAGCGGCTGAAAAACCAATACTGACGCTCTGATTGGCTGAATCAGTACATACAGCAATTCTATCGTGACGCGTGAGATTTAAACTCATAAACAATGCTGTGGAATGCCGCGAAATTGCAAAAATATACGTGATATCAAAATTAATAGGTCTTACAGGAAAAAAAGCGCGAAAACTTAACCACGATATAACGGGAAATTAGTGTACTAATTAGAAATTATCATTAACGTTTTTAATAATAAACAATCCTAATAATCTCCTAATTGCTACTTATAAATCTCCAAATGGCCTGAAACAGCTAAGGGAATTTCCTAATCAAATCTAGGGCTTACCATATATACCGGACTATAAGACGAGATTTTTTGTCAAGTTTAAGGCTTCTAAATCTAAGGTCGTCTTATACACCGAGAATAAAATACAAACCTATAACTCCGTGATGAATATTCAGCGCCACTGTACCTTGGAATTCATTCCGCATGCACACACGTGTATGCATAATACATATATATATATATATATATATATATATATATATATATATATATATATATATATATATATATATATATATATATATATGTATATACACCTACACACACATACACAGACGTGCGGGCCCACCCTAACTCTATGAGTGTCGAATGTTTACACTTTACTGATAACGTCACGTGCGGACCAAAACACCGGGATGGCGGGCGACACTGGTGATGAAGCTGCAGACGACAACCCAGATTATGCAGAATTTGACCCGTATGATGATGCCCTTGAACATGTATCTCAAGATATATTTGACATGCTTACTGTATCAGATGAAGATGATTTTAAAGGTTTTTAATTAAATATCTATGAAATTGAAGCAATTGTTGAAACAAGATATTAGAGCACGCCCGGCATGGCAGTGCTGATGTTTATGATAATGTTTCTTTACGTTTTGAAAAATTCAGACTATTGTTTAGTAAAAGTAATATACGTACAATATGTAGTTTTTTAATTCCTTTAACTACTTACATCTTGAGCAACTAGTGTTGGAAGTAATTGTCGGAGTAATAAATTAAGGACGGGTGAACAGTGAACCTTACCATGAGAAAGGGGTCGTCTAATATAGCGATAATAGCTCAAAACCAAATTTTTTCCTAAAAAATTGGGGGTCATCTTATATAACCAGTCCAGTCGCCTTATAGTCCAGTATAATAACCTTCTAACTGGCATCTGCACGAGGTTATTTCACTTGTAAACACACCTTAATTAAAGTGTTAGCTAGCGAAAGAATGGATGGGAAAGAGGTTAAAGAGGAGTATGAAAGGAAGGTATATGAGGCAGCTAGAAGCTAGGCTGACAGTTGAAGAGGGAGCAAGTGTTAGTAAGGTATTCAGGGTGTTGAAAGTTGCAGTCACTGCAGTAGCAGCAGAAGTGCTTGGGTATAAATCTCTAAGGGATCAGGGAAAAGGAAGTGTATGATGAACAGATGAGATAAAGGAAGCTATAGAAAAGGAAGAGAGCATAAAAGAAAATGCTGCAAAGGAATATGGCAGGAGGAGATTATAGTGGAGAACCGAGTACAAGTTTTGGAATAGGTTAATCAGCAGGTGAGTTGATCTGTCTATCTACAGTCTAGTTTCTCATGTTTCATTCCCTCCAGAAACATCACCCAAGGGGATGGCCACGGCAGAGTTGTGTCCACCTCTTCCCTTGATCAGTAAACATGGCATTTCATATCACATTTGTAAATAAGGTATGATAAAATGTTTCAAATGTTTCCACACATTTCCTCCCTGCTTTTCCAAGCCCTCCCCCTCTATTAGCATTTCTTTCATGCATGTATTCCTTTACCATATCCTTCCCTCTTACAACTGGCCTTCCTTTTATCCTAGGCCCTTAAATTTTAATCACATACATTTTCTTCACAAACTCTTCTTTCTCTCAATGTGTTCAAACCACCTCCAAGTATTTTTTGGCAGCTTTTTTTTTATGTTCTCTTTCTTTCTATAGCTTCCTTTATCTCATCTGACCACCATACACAGCATTCCCTCAGAGGTCCATACCAACCATGTCTGCTGTAACTCCAGTCACTGCGTCTTTCAACATCCTGAATACCTTACTAACACTTGCTCTCTCTTCAAGTATCAACCTAGCTTCTCTCTGTTTCCAGCATACCTTCCTTTCATACTCCTTCTTAACTTATTTTCCATTCATCCTTTCACTAGCTAAAACCATACCCATCTTTCCCTTGAGAGAGAGAGAGAGAGAGAGAGAGAGAGAGAGAGAGAGAGAGAGAGAGAGAGAGAGAGAGAGAGAGAGAGAGAGAGAGAGAGAGAGAGAGAGAGAGAGAGAGAGAGAGAGAGAGAGAGAGAGAGAGAGAGAGAGAGAGAGAGAGAGAGAGAGAGAGAGAGAGCGAGAGAGAGAGAGCGAGAGCGAGAGACTTATGGAATGGGGTAAGCTGTAGTGGCAAGCTTGTTTGCAGATGACACTGTGTTGTTTGCAGAGTGAAGAGGAACTTCAGAGAGTGGTGGAAGATTTTATAGTGTATGAACAAGAAAAAAGCTGAATGGGAATGCTTGGAAAAGTAAGGGAGATGGTCTTTGAAAGAATGGAAGTAGAGGTTGTTGACTTTAATATACCTTATAGGGTGAGTGTGCCAGCAGTAGGAAGGTGTGAGGTAGTTCTACGAGGAGAGAAAATGGAGGAAGTGAAAGAGTTTTAAGTATTTGGGAACAGTGTGATACAAACATGGAGGAATGGAAAGAGAAATAAGAGAGAGGACTGTGAAAGGCAGGTGTGTCATCTATCACTTGTAAGAAATGTATCCATTGAGGAAGATTGATGGGTTAACGTTAAGTAATAGTATTCTCCAGCCAACACTTATGTATGCGTTAGAGACTTGGACATGTAATAGGGAACAGCAATTAAGAGTGTATGCTGTGGAAATGAGATATCTAAGAGGAGCATGTAGCGTAACAAGGTGGGAGAGTGAGAGCAATGAAAGAGTGTATGATGAATATAGCATGGGATCTTATGGAGTGAAGTGTGGTGTAATGGAATGGGTAAAAAGAAATATTTTGAGGTTGTTTGGTCACCTTGTAAACAAGAAGAGTGAAAAGTTTGTGGAAGCTTTTGACAGAGTACCCCATAGGAGACTGTTAAGTAAAGTCAAGGCTCATGGCATAGGTGGGAAGGTACTAGAATGGATTAGGGGATGGCTTACTAGTAGGGAACAGAGGGTACAGATTAATGGGAAGAAATTAGAATGGGGTAATATCACTAGTGGGGTACCACAGGGATCAGTACTAGGACCGTTGTTATTCATAATTTATATAAATGACTTAGAGACAGGAATAAACAGTGATATCAGTAAATTTGCCGATGACACAAAGATAGGAAGACCGGTGTGGGTTCGCTCGAGGTACCCCCTGCATTCAAAGTCCCCCCTCCCTCTGCACATGCGCAGGAGGTGAGTTTACTGCCAGCCGCATGACTCAGTCTTCTGAGTGGGCCTAAAAATTTGTAAACACTAAACACAGTTGCACTATAGTGATGGGAATTCCGGCTCTTTTCAGGGAGCCAATTCTTTCGTTCTCATTCACTCAATAGAGCCGGCTCTTTCAGCTTTAAAACGGTTCTCAAATACACACACACATACACACACACACACACACACACACACACACACAAACATACTACAAACAAAAATATCATTTCTTTCTTAGTTATCTATCAGAGAGAGAGAGAGAGAGAGAGAGAGAGAGAGAGAGAGAGAGAGAGAGAGAGAGAGAGAGAGTCTATCTATCTCTGGAGAGAGAGAGAGAGAGAGAGAGAGAGAGAGAGAGAGAGAGAGAGAGAGAGAGAGAGAGAGAGAGAGAGAGAGAGAGAGAGTCTATCTATCTCTGGAGAGAGAGAGAGAGAGAGAGAGAGAGAGAGAGAGAGAGAGAGAGAGAGAGAGAGAGAGAGAGAGAGAGAGAGAGAGAGAGAGAGAAAGAGAGAGCGAAGAAGGGGATAGAAAGACGCAAGACGGGAGACAGGGAGAGTGGGAGAGCACAGCGGGAGAAGGCATCGGAGCAGCAGTGCAACTGTGTTTACAATTTTTTTAGTCCCGCTCAGAAGAGTGAGTCGTGCGGCTGCCAGTAAACTCGCCTCCTGCGCATGCGCAGAGGGAGGGGGGACTTTGAGTGCAGGGGGTACCTCGAGTGAACCCACACCGGTAAAGAATTTAGATGATGCTAGGATGCTGCAGGATGACTTAGATAGGCTGTACGAATGGTGAGAGAAATGGCAGATGCAGTTTAATGTTAACAAGTGTAGCATTATGAGTGTAGGTGAAGGTAATAGGCCTGTAGACTACACATTAAATGACAATACCTTAGGAAAGTCATATAGTGTGAGGGACTTAGGAGTTCAAATAAGCAGTGACTTGCACCCCAGGGAACAGTGTATTATAGCTAGAAATAGGGCCAACAAGATACTGGGATTTATTAGAAGGTGTGTGACAATTAGGAGTTCTGAGGTCATTCTGAGGTTGTATTTAGCGCTAGTTAGACCCCACCTAGATTATGCAGCTCAATTTTGGTCCCCTTATTATAGGAAGGATATAGGCTCCTTGGAGGCAGTCCAGAGAAGAATGACCAAGATGATTCAGGGGCTGAAAAATTTACCCTATAAAGATAGGTTAAAACGTCTTAATCTCCACTCCCTAGAGAGGAGGGCAAGAGGGGATATGATTGAGGTTTTCAAATGGGTAAAAGGAATTAATAAGGGAAACATTGATCAGGTTTTAGAGTTTAGTAGTCAGGATAGGACACGTGGAAATGGGTACAAGCAAGAAAAACTTAGATTCAGGACAGACATAGGTAGATATTGGTTCACTAACAGAGTGGTGAACGATTGGAATAGGCTGAGTAGACACGTAGTAAGTGCTGAGTCAATAGGTAGCTTTAAAAGACGGTTGGATCAGAGTATGGATAGGGATGACAGGTGGGATGGCTAAGTATTGGATTATTCCAATGGCTCAGACTGGTGGGGATCTGCAGCTGTTGGCTGTCAGGGTACTGGTGAAACGTTCTGTTCCGATGTAAATGAGAATCGAATCTCTCCTGAATAACAATTGCAGTATGAGCCCTACTGGTCTGTGCCTACTTCACTAGTTCCCACTTGATATGAGCATACGATTCTGTGCCATCACTAGCAGTCAATAGGTGGCTTCAAAAGACGGTTGGATCAGAGTATGGATAGGGATGACAGGTGGGATGGCTAAATATTGGATTATTCCAAGGATGGGGGACAAGGAGCTGCCTCGTGTAGGTCATTTAACTGGCCTCTTGCAGTCTCCTCATTTCTTATGTGTTCTTAAAAAAAACGTATAGTCCTGAGTGAAATTAGGGGTCCTATTAGGAGAGGCAGGCCAGTTGTAAGATGGAATGATACGGTAAAGGAGTACATGCATGAAAGAGTTGCTGATAGAGGGGGACAGTTTGAACAAGCAAGAAGTGAGCGTTTGGATAGGGGGAGGTGGAGGCTCTTCTGCCATGGCCATCCCCTTGGGGTTGTTCCCAGAGGGAATGAGGCGTCAGAAACTATGGATATATAGAACTACCTGGAACTGCTGTTGCTGGGGTGATGATGGTGGTGGTGGAGGCTGAAACTGTTGCTGCTGTTGAAACTGTTGCTGTTGCTGAAACTGTTGCTGCTGTTGAAATTGCTGTGGCTGCTGATACTGTTGTGGCTGCTGCTGGTACTGTTGTGGTGGGACTCCAGGGGCTTGCTGGTACTGCTGAGGTGATACTCCTGGGGCATTGGCCTGGGGAGGAAGGTGAGTTGAGGCAGGTTGGGGAACACTTGGGATTTATTATCAAGTATGTGATGAAAGACCTATTTCTTTGTTTCATTCCATCCCTCTATTACATTCAACCTAGGTTTTTTCCCACTATTTTTATGCGATTCCTAGATATGAAATATTTGCTTGAGTTGCAAATTGAGGTACTCCTCCTCATCCCTCATCAATATTGGGGACCTGGCAAGATTCTGGGGTTTTAAGTACCAAGTGGGTCTCCTTCCCCACATTAACCAGTGGAGGTTTACTAATTTAACCAGCCCCAATAACCTCCTACCTGATAGGGTTATTTTGCTCCAGACTTCCCTTAAGGTTTAGAGTAGATTGGTAGAGGCCTGCAATTACTCTCCACAGTGACTGATGATGGGAAAGTTTTTATCAATGAAAAAACTAACTCATAACATATAATTGTGATGCAAATAGTGTTAATAAGTTGTTCATAAAATATCAGACCACTACAACAATAAAAAAAAATAGCACAAGCTGAAACTATAATGATTATATGTAGCTAACACTTTCCATAGTGGTCTTGTATCACTGGTGAACTTAATTGGTAGCAAGTCATGGTTGGCAGGCAGGGGTATCATAAGAATACATATCAGAATACATAAAGAGAGACCAAAAGACCTGTTGGTCTTCATTGTTTCTTTTTATTACTACAATTATCATCATATTATCATTATTATTTCTATAATAATTACGCACTTGCGGAGCACCTCTCACTTGGATTAGTTCGGTAAATATTAATTTTTTTACCCACTCAATATCTCTTTACCTTTATAATGTACTGCAAATTCAACCTCAGATACTTGTTCAGATCATCTCAGAGTTATGCTGCCGAATTACAGAAAAAAATATGAATCTAGTTAGGTTAGTTTAGGTTTGGTTTGGTTAGGTTTCGTTATGTTTTGTTAGGTTTGGCCGGGTTAGTTTTGGTTAGGCTTATTTAACTGCAGGTTTGGGAAGGTTAAGCTAACAAAGCAATTTTTTTACATCTTCATCTGAATGGCGTGTGGCACCGAAAAAAATGGCGTCTGCATCTCGCACAACACATTACTTTTTGTCATAGAAAACATTTGATAGTTTTTAAATAATCATAGCATAACATAACTAAACCTAACTAAACGTAACAAAACCTAACAACCTAAAAAATTAAAACATTGTATTTTTCTGTAATTCTGGCATAACTGTTTAAGATGATCTGATCAAGTATCTGAGGTTGAATTTGCAATGCATTATAGAGATAAAAAGATATAGAATAAGTCGTCTTACGAATCTTTACCAACTGGATTTAACTAAATTATGAAAATAACGGAGGGAAAGGAGTCTAGACGATTACCACTCCCTGTATTTCTGCCTACCACAACCTGGTCCAGATCAGCCAGGCAGTGGTTTAGAAAATGTTGTCATCAGTCAGTGATGTATAGGTGGTAGGCAGCGTCTATTGGGATAGAGACAAGCAGCGCCGCAGCTGCCTACATATGTTTGGCTGTGAGGCTGCATTGCAGATGTGTCAGGCAGAGAAAACATGCACCTGACCCAGTAACCTTGTACGTGTGCCTATTACTCATGAAAAATGCAGCTGTGACAATGTGTGGCGGGGCAGTAGTGAGGATGGCTTGCCAGCCTTTTACCTGGTAGTGCCCGCCCTGCTGTGCCACCTGTCCTCGCTGGGGTTGCTGCTGTTGTTGTGCCTGGTACTGGTTGGTGGGCACACCGGGGGCTACTCTTTGCTGCGCCGAAACCAGGGAGGCCAGCAGCAGGCATGACATTAGTTTCAATAACATTGTAGCGGGTGATGGTACTCCGTCCGTCAGGTGGTGATGGCAGCGCAGCGGTGGTGGTGGTGGTGGTGACAGGCGCCGCGCCACACGCACACAGCTGACTGTGACGTGTCGTTTACTACTACCACCTTGCATTCTGCACTCCGTAGCATTGAATGTCAAACAGTAATCTGATGTACCTTCTATCTCAACACTGATGCAGAAGAGTTTCGTCTTTGGTATATTCAATTAATTGTTTTTGGTGGCGACTGGTTTTGCAACTTTGAGGATCTGCAAAATTACGATATTGATATGTAAATAGTTTGCTTTCGGGTATGGTAATATTCAAGGATAGTATTTGTAGATTGTATAAAATCTGTATTTCTTTATTTAAGATGGAACAGATCGGTCAACAAAAATATAACGGCATATTCAGATGTGACGTGTTCTAGATCTTGATCTTGCATGAGGTATGCATCTATGCAAGTATGAGGTACTGAAGAAGTGTGGAAGAGAGTGATAATGCGATATGTATGGTATGGGTGTGATGGTTTGGATTGAATGTGAGATAGGGAAACTGGAGGTGGGACAAAACAAAATAGCTAGAATGGCTCTAAATGCACCTTGATATGCAGCAGTGGAAGCCCTGAGAGGAGATATGAGGTGGAGCACCTTTAGGGAAAGGTAGGTGAAAACAACTAAAATATAATGTGAAACTAGAAAGAATGAATGACGCAAGATTAGCAAGAAAGATATACTTATGAACTCTAGGAGATGAGCAATGAAATATGGGAGTATGACATATGAATGCAGTATGTTAGGTAGAAGAGGAAGAATGGGATGGAGAGAAAATAAACTTTGAGATGGTGGGAGAAGAAGACCCCTAGCACAAGCATGAAGTGTGGTATGATGGTAGCCTGGGAGGTGATCTTCTGTTCAGAATGAGAGCACAGTGTATGGAAGTGAATGCCAGGACGTATAGATGGGCAAAAGCTAGGAGAAAAGGCTGTGAGATACATAAGAACATAAGAAACGAGGAGACTGCAAGAGGCCAGTTACGAGGCAGCTGTGTGACAGGGGTGTGGATGAGACTGTGGTGCATGTAATGTTGGACTGCAGAAGGTATGAGAGAGAACGATCGGATATGATGAGGGTGTTTTTGAATTAATTAGGGCGTGCAATCAATGTGGTGGGTAGAAGTGTTTTTTGTGAGTGGATGGTGCTGTTGTTAGGATTGAATGGTATAGAGAGAAGAGAATATTGAGCTGTGTTGCCTTCCTAGCACAAGAAATCGGATCCCTCCAAGGCAGGAAAAGTAGCTGAAGGAAATTCAAGGAATGCTGAAGTGGAAACGTGAGAGCGGCCGACGTGTTGACCAGCTCCGCCGCCATTACAAAGAACATTTCTAAAGTAATCATTGTATCCAAGATAAACATTGTACACCGCCATCTTGTGGCCTTTACACCGCCGCCTTGTGGTTAAGATATATAGCAATAAGATGGTTCTAGATAGTGACTGTAAGAAGTGTAAGAAGGAGGTGAGCAGGAGTAAAATGGGTTTCATGCCATAAGTGTCGGTACCACGCGACATGCATGGGGAAAAACTACATTAAGTGCTACATCATATTCAAAAAGAGAAACATAAGGGTGCTATGTAACGAGTGTGAAGAAATGGTATCAAAAGAGTGGGGAATAGAAGAGGATATGGTAGATGCTGAGAAAGAAGAGAACACAGAAAAATGAGGAGGATGAACAGCCCAACAAGGAGGAGAATATTCCCAGCGATAGCAGCATGGCTATACCCCAAATTATAGGAAATGAAGAATACCTGAACCACGTGTATGCTGAGAAGGGAAAAACAGGAATCAAAATACAAACAAGTAATGGATGGAAGAAGACCGACATGACAACAGCCTGAATCCCGAAGAGGAGAAAAAGGAGGAAAGATCAGCAGACATCAGCAGGAGCGTCAGAGAGGAGAAAATGAAGGAGGTATAAAACCAACAGACATCACCCAGAACCTCAGAGAGGAAAGTAAGGAGGTAAGACCAGTAGATATCAACCAGCCCCCCCAAGGAGGAAAAAAAGGAGGTAAGATCAGTAGACACCAACCTCACAGAGGAGAAAAATCAAGGGAAAAGACCAGTTAAAAACAGCCAAAACCCTAGAGTAGAGAAAAAGCAAGTAGAAACACCAGCAGACCAGACAGAACCCCAGAGGGGAGAATATACAAGGTCAGTGTGGACAGAGCAGTACTGGTGTTAAAACAACCTGGCTCGGAGTAGGACACATGGAAGAAAATTAAGTAGTTACAGTAATCGACTTACAGGTAAAAGATGAAAAGCTGAAAAGAAGACTGGTTATTTGGAGACAGCATCCTGAGAGGAATAAGGAGGGAAATTGGCTCATTGTCAAGAGGATATTATAAAATAATTGATAAATGCAAAAGTGGAGCGAGCATCAGGAAGATCAGAAGAAATGTCATAAAAAAACTTTAGCAAGTTGGAATCTGATGACTTGGTAGTGATAGGTGGAGGAGGCTGTTATAGTCCTCCAAAGTAGAGGTTATCTGGGACTATAATATTTATCAATTCATAATAGTTGTCTGCGTGTGAAACTGCTTACCTTGTGAGCTTGTAGTAGCGGTTATAAGACTCTCTCTCTCTCTCTCTCTCTCTCTCTCTCTCTCTCTCTCTCTCTCTCTCTCTCTCTCTCTCTGATGATAATTCTGTCTTTTGCTCTGCTTCCACTATCCAGTAGGTTCAACTTAACCTTCAATGTGGGCTTCATTCCATCAATTCTTAGACCATACATTGGAACCTAACAGTAAGTCTAGCCTTCTGTGTTTCACCCGAAGGCAAAACCAAAATTACCAGTGGTCACCAATAATGGTTCACCCATTCTTTTTAAAACCCAACATAAATTTCTTGGTTTAATAGTGGACGGGCCCCATCTAATCTGAGGCCATCAAATACACTACCTGATGACTTTGAGCCTCAAAAGATTAAATCTGATTAAGTGTCTTGCAGGGGTCAAGTGGGGTGTGTACAAAAATGTCCTCCTTCGCTTCTATTGTGCATGTAACCCCAGTTGTTTAGACTACGGATGGGAGGTTTATGGGGCAACTCCACCTTCCCTCCTCCATAAAATGGATAATTCAAAACACAGCCATTCGTATAGCCTTGGAAACTTTCAAGTCCTCCCCAGTCACAGCTCTTCAGGCAGAATCTTCCCTATCATCACTGTCACACCGACGCTCCACCCTCCTTGTTCCTTTTGTTAGTGCCCTTTATCTTTCTTTTATTGTTTCCATAGTCAACTGTTAGAATTAGTTATTGTGGATTGCTCTCATTCATATCCCATGTATTTCAAATTCCTGATCTGATGATACTCAAGGTTTCATCATTACCTGTATTTTCGTTGCAAACATATTTTTCTATTCTTTAGGCTAACAATCAGGGACTTGAAAGTACTTATTCAGATGTGAGTAGATAATCATGACCTCCTAGACAGGATGTCATTGTTAGAGGATGAATGGAGATGCGCGACAGGTGCTTGCCTATTTCTTTTAATATTATAGAAAAGTTATGAAGTTATCTATATAAATATTGAAATGTAGAATTTTTGCTACTTTTAAAGTTTTAATTAATGTATATTTATGAGCTGAAGCATTTGACACCCAGACAGAGTCCCAAGGAAATACAGTATATGGAAGAATATTGAGTGTGTTAGTGAATGTGAATGGGTGAGATGAGTGTGAGTGTTAAATTGTCCTGGAATTACCAGTGTAGGTGGGTCACCTCATGAAGGGAAAGTGGGGGTGTATTTGGATGAAACTTTAAGATGGGTACTTAGATCGCCTATAACACTTATCTGAATGGGACAGCAGGGACCTGAGGAAACAGTTGGTTCTGAGCATAACTCTGAGGGAGAAGTAGGGGGGAAAATCTCAAAAAGAGGAAGAGTGGAGGGTATGTGGTTTGTACAGTTGATATTTCCACCTCTCAAGCCTTTCCAGAAAAAGAGGGGAAGCTAGTCCAAGAATTCAATGCTCTTAACACCACTAGATCACAGGTTGTTCTAAAGAAAGTGGTGGAACCTGTCATATGACGACACCCTACTAACCCAAAAGGAGGCCACATAAACCTAACACTGATCAGGAGACAAACCCAATCGTGGTTCAATGGACTTAGGTCCACTCAAAAGCTCATTGCAACCTACCCTAAAAGAAAGCTATAAAAGGGAGTGGCGAACAAAAGAAAGTGGAATGGAAGGAATGGAATTAGTGATGATTGATAGTTGGCTCCTTTGGACAAATGAGGTTAAGACACATAAGAACATAAGAAATTAGGAGACTGCAAGAGGCCAGTTAATGACCTATACGAGGCAGTTCCTTGTCCCCCACCTTTGGAATAATCCAATATTTAGCCATCCCACCTGTCATCCCTATCCATACTCTCATCCAGCCGTCTTTTAAAGCTACCTATTGACTCAGCACTTACTACGTGTCTATCCAGCCTATTCCAATCGTTCACGACTCTGTTTGTGAACCAATATCTACCTATGTCTGTCCTGAATCTAAGTTTTTCTAGCTTGTACCCATTTCCACGCGTCCTATCCTGGGTACTAAATTCTAAAACCTGATCAATGTTTCCCTTATTAATTCCTTTTACCCATTTGAAAACCTCAATCATATCCCCTCTTGCCCTCCTTCTCTCTAGGGAGTGGAGATTAAGACGTTTTAACCTATCTTTGTAGGGTAAATTTCTCATGTTATTGTATGTATCTGTCAATGTTATTATGGTTGTAGAATCAAGTAATTATTATGTTCATGATAGGGAATAATGAACATATTTCTATGATGTTGTATTTGATTCAACATTTATTTTTTATGTAACGAGTGTGATATATCAATCTGTGATAGGGATATAAGTAATTCAATATGGCAGACGATGCACAGCTCACCCAGCTGTTCATTCTCTCAAACGGGATAGTTGATAAATGGGTATCTAGGGAAATCTGGGGAAGGTAAACTGTGGAAACTTGGATGTCACAGTGGCCCTGTGTCCCGGGGTAACAGATTAATTTCCGCCACAGGCTCAAAGGCCGATGTGGCAGATGAGCGCCGGCAGCTACCCGCAGCTACAGCATGTGCTCCCACTTTACCTTGATAAAAGAAGATAAAGGGCACGAATAATTCTATTGCATCCTTCATTCGTTCCAGTCTCACTTCGTATCTCAGGATGGCTTTTATAGATGTCTTTCCCTAAACGTGCTTTATCACATCATCTCAAAGTTTCTATTACTGCATATCTTGGTGTATTCAATGCCATTCTCACTACTCTATTCTTCCCCACTTCCACATCCTGTTACTTTCTCTATATAGTTCTATTACAGGGCAATGAAACAAACTGAATGAGTGGTATAAATCAACCATTTCTATTTGCATATCTCAGTGCTAATTATACAAATTCAGTGGACACCAAGACGAAGATGTAGGTATTGTACAAATAATAGTGGTGCCTCTTGCTGCAAGTGGTATCTGTATAGGCACACTAACTTGGCAAATCCTTTTAATACATGAAGGTTCAGAACTACTGCAGTAACAAAAACCACAAGTGTTCATATATCTGAGTATCTTTTGAGCACATGAAAGGGAAGGGAGCTGGAGTGTTTAGTAGAAGGGAAGTACAATCAAATGGGAGGGGATAAAAAGGTACTATTGAGGAAGTGTGTGACAATGATGGGAAAGGAAAGTCTGCAGTCCAAGGAAGGTTGACGTGGGGAAGATATCTTGTCAGGAGGGGAGTAGCATGTCAAGAGAGAACCGAGTGGCAGTGAAGAGGGATGGAAGATGCCATGACGATAAAAGTGTGGAGTGGCAAAGATGGATAAAGGAAGGAGAGAGAATCACACAGAAGAGGAGAGGTAAAAGAAGAGAAAGGGGTTTCACAAAAGCTTGTTGACATTATCTCCGAGCAAGAGAACCAAAGAGTTCATTAATGCCAAACTTGGAGGAAGTGGCAGCCGTATCTGCCAACACACGATCCTGAGGGTACAGGTTCACTGCTGGCCCAGGGAATGTTTGGGTCAGTCCAGGAAGTGCCAAAGATGCCCCCATTGCCTGTGATTGGCCCTGTGACTGCCTAAGGTTACGATGCTGTGGGAAGGTTGGCATCATTCTTGGATCACAGGCTGTGGGAGGAGAAGAAAAGTATTTTCATATTATCAGTGAATTGTTTCTGTTAATTACTATAAGATTTATAATTGTTAATGGTCATTGTTGATATTCTTATTGTTAGTTATTACCACTTACACCATCAAAGTAATTACAATGCATTTATTGTGGGGTGGCTCTATTCTTGTAAATTTGCATTAAAGAAGCAAGTAAACTGCTCAAAAAACAGAGACATACACACACACACACACACACACACACACACACATACACATACACATACACACACACACACACAAACACAGGCACAACACACACTATATATGTATAGTTTCTCCGTAAATGTCCCTCAAGGGGGATGGCCACGGCAGAAGAACCTCCATCTCTCCCTATCCAAACACTCCCTCCTTGCTTGTTCAATCCCTTCCCCCTCTCTCAGAAACTTTCATGCATATACTCCTTTACCTTATCATTCCATCTTACAACTGGTTTTCCTCTCCTAGATCCTTCAATTTCACTCACATACACTTTCTTCACAAACTCTTCACTCTTCTTTCTCTCAATATTACCAAACGTTCTCAAAGTATTTCTTTTCCCCCATTATTCCACTACACCACATTTTACTCCATTTGTACAAGGTCCCATGTCACATCTTTTATACACTTTCATAGCTCTCACTCCTCTCAGATAATTAATTTTCACACCACACACTCTTGACTGCTGTGCCCTATTCCATGTCCAAGTCTCTGATCCATACTTCAATGTTGGCAGGAGAATATTGTTCCTTATTCCTCTCTTTATCTTCATGGATACATTCCTTCCTCTCATAATCCTCGTAAGTGACCTTATGACACACCTGCCTTTCACCGTCCTCTCTCTTATTTCTCTTTCCATCCCTTCATGTTTACATTGCACTGATCCCAAATACTGAACTTTCACTTCCTTCCTTTTTTCTCCTAGTACTACCTCACATTTTCCTACAGCTGGCGCAATCACCCTATAAGGTGTATTACAGTATACCACCTCTATTTCCATTCTTTCAAACACTATCACCTTACTTTTCCAAGCATTCATCTTCAGTTTTTTTCTTGTACATACACTATAAAATTCTTCCACCACTCTCTGAAGTTCCTCTTCACTCTGCAAACAACAGTGTCATCTGCAAACAAGCATGCCACCATCACCTACCTCTTTTCATCCATTTTTAGTCTTGCACCTACATTCCCCACTTCAGCTTTCATTTCTCTCATACACCCATCCATAAAAATATTAAACAGCCATGGCGACATTACACATCCTTGTCTCAATTCGACTGCTATAGGAAAACTTTCACTTTGCTCTCAATCCATCCTTACACGCACTTGCCTCACTATAAAATGACTCACCTCCTGCCAACAAATGTCCACCAACACCATAAATTTTTAGAACATTCCAAAAAGCTTTCCTATCAACTCGAACATATGCTTTTTCTAGGTCCATGCATACAGTTTTTTATCCTTACCTAAGTACTCCTCTACCATCATTTTAATTACAAATAGTACATCAATAAATTATTTTCCTTTCCTAAACCCTCCCTGCTCCCACACTTTTCCTGGCACACTAAGTAAACTTATCCCTATAATTATTACGCTCATCTTTACTACCTTTACTTTTATGCAGATACA
Source organism: Cancer borealis (assembly GCA_036785275.1). Classification (NCBI taxonomy): domain Eukaryota; kingdom Metazoa; phylum Arthropoda; class Malacostraca; order Decapoda; family Cancridae; genus Cancer; species Cancer borealis. The sequence continues at coordinate 28,044 of JAXIVD010000909.1, read as the reverse complement.
CAATAACTGCCTTCTTCCATTCATCTGGTACTTCTCTGTCTCCATGCAAGGTCACATATCAGACACATCCATTCCACAACTGTTTATCCTCCATATTCTAACATTTCTGCAGTTATTCCATTCACATTTGCAGCTTTGCAACACTCTAAGTTTACCTATTGCTTTATTTACTTCCTTTCTATGAATTCCTGTTTTGCACACACATTCGCTTTCCATCTGCTTCTATACCCCTGCTTGACACTATTGCTTTCCTTTTGGTATTCTCATACATTAAACATTCCAAGTGACTTTTCCATAGGTTTTTTTCACTTCCTCTTTACCACTTACACAAACTCCATCCTCTCTCTTAATTCTCACAGTGACACCCACTTTTCATCCTCTCTTTCTTAACTTCCCTCCAAAATAACTTTATTTTCATTAAGCTTCTCACTTAGCTTTATACCAAACTCTTAATTTACTGAAAATGAATGGAATAGGGTGGACAGTGACGGCATGTTTGTTTACAGATGACATTGTGTTGTTTGCAAAATGAAAAGGAACTTGAGAGTGGTGAATTAAATTTATAGTGTATGCTGGCAAAAGTAAGGTGGCGGTCTTTGAAAGAAGGGAAGTAGAAGTGATTGACTTTAATACACTTATAGGGTGAGTGTGCCAGCAGTAGGAAGATGTAAGGTAGTTCAAGGAGAGGAAAGCCAGTTGTAAGATGGAAGGGTTGGGTAAAAGGGTCCATGCATGAAAGAGTTGCTGATAGAAGAAGGGGCTTAAACAAACAAGGAGGGAGTGTGTGGATAGGGAGAGATGGAAGCTCCTCTGTAGTGGTCACCCCCTTGGCGGACATTTCCGGAATAAGGCATCATAAACTATAGATAGAGATAAAAATGACTGAACAAAAATGAAAGAACAAAAGGACATGCAAAAGAAATACGATTTCTTCTTATTGATATAATACAAATAAGGAGTCAAGGAATACGTTCCATTTCATAAAGTAAAGAAAAAAAGGTAAAAAAAGTGGTTTAATGAGAAGTTTGAAAACACAAAAAAGAAAAGGGATGAAGCATGGAAGAGAATGAGTAGAAAACCGATTCAGAGAACAAAAGAAGAATATAAACTAGCAAAAAAATAATATGTGAAAGTAAGAAGAGAGGAAGAGAAGCTATATGAAAAATATATAGTTGACAAGCGTAAAGGGGAATCTAAGCTGTTTTATAGATTTATTAATGGAAAAATAAAACAAAGAAAGTATAGCTCAATTGAAGGATATATAGAAGTATATAAAGGTCTGAAGCAAATGAGTGAAGTACAAAATAAGAACTTTCAGAAAGTGTTTACAACAGAATCTGACTTTAAAAAGCAACAAAGACAAAAGAGAAAAAAATTGAAACGTGGGAAATCAGGATAAATTAAGAAGAGATACAGGAAATGATGGACTTCGAAGAGAAGAAAGCAATAGACTAAGCCAATTCATGATACAATTGAGTGTTCTCTCAAAATAAGTAAAATTCCTAAAGAATGGAAGAGCTGATATAATGCCTATTTTCATAAATGGAAACAAAAGAAGAACAACTTAATTAAAGAGTAGTGTCATTGACCAGCATAGTCTGTAGAAAAAGTGAAAAAGTTATCAAGAAACAATGAAGGGATTACTAAAAACTATGAAGGGATTACTTAGAAAGAGAAGGTATAGTAACAGAAAAACAATTTGGATTCAGAACAGAAAGGTAATACATCACCAACTTATCAAGTTTTTACTCAAGAGTAATAGATATAACAGAAACAAGACGGATGGGCGGATTGCATATATTTAGACTTAAAAAGACATTTGACTAGGTTCCATATGTGAAAGTTGGAAAACATTGGAGGATTCAAAGGAACATTAATAAACTGGATGGAAGACTACCTGAAGAGAAATGAGAACAGTGATAAAGAATAAAAAATCAGGATGGAGGGATTTGAAAAGTGGAGTACCACTGGGATCAATTTTGACACCGGTAATATTTTCAATATATGTGACATGTCAGAAAGAGTAAGCAGTTACATAAGTCTTTTCAGATGATGCAAACTTATTAAGGATGATAAGAAACAACAAGAATTGTGAAGGGTGCAGAATGATATAAACAAGATATATGAATGGAGCAAGACATTGAAAATGGAATTTTATGAAAAAGATCCCGTATAATAGAAATGGGGAGGAGAGAAATAAGATCCACATGGACATACAAGTTAGAACACAATATAATATCAATAGAAAAAGAAGAGAAAATTTTGGATTTGGTAATATAGGACAACTTATCACCAGATAAGCATATAGATAAAATATTTAATGATACATTCATGATGCTAAGAAATATATAAATGGCTTTTCACTTCTTATTAAAAGATATGATGTGAAGTAGATACTTGAAATAGACTAAAAGAAGAGGTGATAATGGCAAAAATTGTACAACTCAAGGAAAGAGTGGACAAATATAGATACCGAGACAGGACCACATGAGTGTAGCTCAGATCCTGTATACCACAATTAGATAAAAACACATACACACACACTTACGCAATGGGTGCTCCTTGAAGTACGAGCTCTCGAGACACTCAGAGGCAGTGGCGCGGCGTTTGGGGTCATACATAAAGAGGAAGTTAAGGAGGCGCTGGCCAGAGGCTGATAGGCCAGTTAAGCGAGTCTTGAGGTTGTTGTATGGCTGAGACTTGAGAATGAAGTTCTCAATGGCTGGCAGCTGTGAGAATTCTGGCCAGATGTTGTCATTGGGAGTGCCTGGTGAGAAAGAGGGAGCTTGGTGATCATTGTTATGGTGAGTATTGGAGTTGTTACTAGTGCTGTAATGCCTGGTGGGAGGAAGGAAGCCTGGATCATTAGAGAAACAGCCAGGGTTGGTGTTACTACTATAGACTGTTCATCCAGACCTGAACTGAGCAAAATGTTTGAGCCTACACAAGTCTGTGTGCTGATAGGATACTGTCATATGTTCATAACTTTTCTTTTAATATTCTATATCTATTTATATACCAGACTTATATTCCCATTAAAAGAGGGTAGTCAAGACAAGGTATTCAGGGTTCAGGGAGACTTTATTCTCCCATCCCCTTGTGCATCCTGCCATCGTAGGAGAGAATTCATACAGAGGAAGGGCTTCCCAGACCATTCGCTTCGTCCCTTTTTGTTGCCTTCTACGATCCGCAAATAATACATTGGTAATATTCTTGCAGTCCCCACTATTTAATTTATATCTCCCTTAAAGAAGGATTACTCTTTAACAAACTGAAAATCTTCATCACTATCAGAAGGCATGTACTAAATAGTGTGTTGGGGTGCAGGATGATCAAGGTCTGGGATGAGGTCACAGGCATACACACCCAGGAGGTCAATGATGAGATTGATCTGATCAATCTCAGACTTGCCGGGCAGGAGTGGCTTGTGAAGGAGCAGCTCCCCAAGGATACAGCCAGCGGCCCACATGTCCACCCCAGAGGTTTGTGTCTTGGTCTGCAGCACAAAGGCATCATCATCATCATCATGAGAGAGAGAGAGAGAGAGAGAGAGAGAGAGAGAGAGAGAGAGAGAGAGAGAGAGAGAGAGAGAGAGAGAGAGAGAGAGAGAGAGAGAGAGAGAGATATGGAAGGGCCAAAATATAGCAGAGGTAGAGACAAAAAGCAGTAGTTAACCACACTTGCCTGAAAGAGGAGTTCAGGTGCACGGTACCAGAGGGTCACCACCTGGGGTGTCATGGGGGACATGGGGTAACCCAACTCACGCGCCAGACCAAAGTCCGCTGGGGAGAGACGGTTGTTTGAAGGAAGGCAATGACTTACAAGGATCTGGGCAAATGTGTTTGTTTCTCTGGGGATGTTGTTAATTTTTGGTAGAAATACTGAAAAAATCGAGTCTCTTCTGATATCTATTGGAACAAATTCTTTGCTCATTCCTTCTTGTATTTCTGTGGATTGTTAGTGTGCTTAAAGCTTATAGTTAGCCTATAGTAAGCTTATGCTTAGCAAGTACACAAATTCTTTACTTATTTGTTAATGAATGTAGTCTCTTGAGATTTGCCATAGAACATGTTTACACATCGCCTTTTACTGTGCATGGCCATAAAACAACAAGGAAAGTAAACTAATGATGATGAAGTGTAATGTGAATGTACCAATCTTGATGGTTCCCATGTTGGTGAGGAGCAGGTTTGATACTTTGACATCTCGGTGCACAATTTCTTTCTTGTGTAGATAAGTCAATCCTTTGAAAACCTGTTGATAGCATACAACTTTATTTTATTACATCAAAGACAGCCGACTTGTAAAAAGTGCTTTTGCTTTAATAATTTATTCAATACTGAATCATAAAAATATTCAACAACTGAGATAAATAGCATTTATTTAAGATGACATAAAGATATTAAAAATGCATATATAGTATTACATAATTTAATATGCTACACATGTCTTTTACCAAACAATGATTTGTAGTTTAATTTTCTCAGCAACTGTAAGTTACATGAAGCCAAAGACACAAATTTCATAACTTGCCTGCATCATGATGCACTTGACATGTGTCTCTAGGAAGGGCTTCTGCATGTTGTCAAGGAGGCTGGCTAAGTCCTGCTCACAATATTCCATCACCAGAAAGATGCTGCCAAAACAAAGCCTAACTTAGACTTGCCACCACCCACACATCTGCTCTACTTACATGTGTAACTGAGTACAGGATAAGGAAGGCTATTACCAATAATTCATTGCATTGTACTAGTCACCACAAGTATCACACCGAGGAACTAAGGGGGTTAGCTGCAGCCTCACCTATGTTATGATGACTTCTGATGCTGGAATCAACATAAGCACTTTTTTCAAATATTGTGTACAAACTGTAATTTAGTATCAATTTGCTTTTGAAATTCATGAAAATTATTAACTATCAAAATAGAATACAAATAACCATGCACAGAGGATAATATCTATAAAATTGACATCCCGATTGATCAACTGTTTCTACACAAGGTTTAGTCCAAGAATGCAGTCATACAAATTTTCAGAAACTTGTTTCATAGTTGACTTGGGAAAACATGCAAGATGAACAAAAAACATAATACAGGGTTTATATCTGAATCACAAATCAATCACAACAACAAAACTATTAATTAAACAAAATCAAAGACAAAAAAAACAAGAGGCCTTAATACCCACCTTTCAAGGCTACGGCCCACCACCACCTCCTTCAGACACACAATGTTGGGATGATTGCATGCTTGAAGCAGCATGATCTCCCGTAATCCAGATATTGGCATGCCATCCTTCTCCTTCTCCATCCGCATCTTCTTTAGGGCCACAATCTCATTTGATTTAGTGTCCCGAGCTCGATCTAGAAGTGATGTTGGTGAGAATATCTTTTGATGTGATTCAATGCTAGTTTTTAGTATCTAAGGCAAGAGATGATGTTGGTAATTGTGTCCTTCAAAAAGACAAGGTTTCTGATTCACTCTCTTTATGGAACAACACTTTTCTAAACTTTAAGAATTTACAGCCATGAACCCTGTCACCCTCCATATGTGTTACAGTAGCAATACTCACACACCACACCATAGGTTCCTTCTCCAATGCGATTGAGTTTTTCAAATTCTCCAACAAATCTACATTTTCCAAACTGAAAAGTGAAAGACAATGAATATTTGGTTTAACTTGGTGAAAATAATTTGCACATGTATGTAACAATCCACCTCCTGCCTCTATTTCTCCTACTGACCTCTATACAGGATCTGGCGACAAGCGGGATTTTAAAAAATGTATTTTTGTTGTCCCTTGGCCAGTACCCTTTTAATGTTTAAAAAAATAAAATAAAATAAAATAAAAAAAATAAAAAATAAAAAAAAATAAAAATAAATAAATAAATAAATAAATAAATAAAATAAAATAGCCCCGAGATAATCCCGTAATCCCTGTGGTTTGTAAAAGGTGGCAAAAAGGACGGAGCAAAGGGTCTAGGAAGCCCCTCATGTATACTCTCCTACAAAAAGACAAGGCTTAGATGGGAAGGGAGAATAATGTCTCCATGAACCCTGAAGATTTGGTCTCTGAATGTGTGGATGTAGTACACTTGAGGGCCACAGGGAGGTAATTGGAAGAATGTTTGCAGAGCAAAAGTTGGATGTATTAGCATTGAGTGAAACTAAACTGAAAGGGAAGGATGAATGTGAGTTTAGATGTGAAAGTGGAAGAATGTCAGGTGTGACCAGAGGGAGAGCAAGGAAAGGAGTGATCTTAATGGTGAATCTAACTATGATACAGCAAGGAAAGGAGTGACCTTAATGGTGAGTCTAATTATGATACAGTGTGTGGTGGAATGGAAGGAAGTGTCATCAAGGCTAATGTGAGTAAAAGTAAAGTGGGTGTTACTGTCAACATATGGTGCTGATAGTGAGAGGGATGAAACAGAGAGGAAGACCTTTGGGAATGATTTGGATGACTATTTGCAGTGTTTTGGAGCGAATGTGAGTATTGTATTGTTAGGAGATCTAAATGCTTGTGCTGATGATGAGGTAGTTGAAGACGTGGTTGGTAGGGACAGTGTATTTATTTGGGAAAAAATGAAAATGGAGAAAGAATGATAGAACTATGTATAGAGAGAGAGAGAGTTGGTGGTTGGATGCACCTTGTTCAAGAACAAGGATATACATAAGTATAAGTGGATGAGACAAGACAATGGAAGAGTAGTAGAAAGAGCAATGATGGACAATGTGGTTGTGTTCAGGAACGTAATAGGGCGGTTGTTAGATGTGAGAGTTTTGAGAGGGGAAGGAGAGGTATGTCCGACCACTTCCTTGTGGAGGGAAAGCTGAAGGTAGGTATGAAGTGGGGGATGCAAAGAGAGTCCTGAAAGTGAGTGAGTTGAACGAAAAGGTGAAAGTAGGGGAATATCAGGAGAGGATTACGGATGAGTGGAGTGAGAAAGATGATGTGGAGGAGGAATGGCAGCTGTTTAATAAGAGTGCCATGGTGGAGTGTACAGAGAAGGTTTGTGGTATGGGAAGAATGGAGGTGGGATGAGAAAGGGAAGTGAATGGTGGTATGAAGCTGTAAGGTTGACTGTAACAGAAAAGAGACATGCACATTCTGATTCTGATTTTGATCTATGATGCACATGAAGTGTGGCTGTGGAAATTAGTTATCTGAGAGGGGCATTTAGCGTGACAAGATGGGAGGATGAGAGCAATGAAAGCATGTATGAAAGATGTGGCATGGAAATGAAAAGAAATATGTTGAGGTGGTTTGGTCATCTTGAAATAAAGAAGAATTAATAGTTTGTGAAGAAAGTGTATGTGAGTGAAACTGAGGGTTTTAGTAGGAGAGGAAGGCCAGGTGGTGTAATGGTTAGCACGCTCGCTCACAACAGAGATGTTCTGGGTTCGAATCCCAAACGGGTGAAGACAAAATGGGTTTGTCTTCTTAAACGCTGTAATCCCTGCTCACCTAGCAGTAAAATAGATATGGGAGTAAGTTGAGGATTTGTGACCTTGCAATCCCGGCAGGAGTATAAAAGCTGGAAATCCTATCCTTCTGTGTGCGTATTTGTGTAATAGTGTGATTGATATGCGTGTTATGCACCAACACTGGTGCTTACACATTTATAAAAAAAAATTTAAACAATTTTTTTAAGGATGGAAGGATAAGGTGAAGGAGTACATGCATGAAAGAGTTGTTGATAGAGAGGGAGAGATTAAAATACCAAGGAGGGAGTGTGTGGATAGGAAGGTGGAGGCTCTTCTGCTGTGGCCATCCCCTTGAGGGACGTTCCTGGAGGAAACAAGGCATCAGAGACTATAGATAGTATCTTAATTTTATTTAAATCGACATAACTGGGTTTCCTACTTATACTGACATTTTTTAAACTGTAGGTAGGTAGTGTGCATACAGTTTATAGCTGGGTAAAGATAGTAGTGTTTAGATACAACCAATTAACTGTGTGGCTGAGGCTTTCTACATGACAACAGACAAAACACAATGCCAGGCGTAAGGATGGAGGGCCAAGGTACAGGAGATGGACGTACCAAATGTTTCTCAGGTATCTCGAGGGGTTTCCCTGTCAGGAAGGAAACAAGTCCAGTTTTTTTGGAGCTCTTCTCTCCGCGCTCCGACATCTTATGAAAATTCTTTTTCCAGGATATCAAAAATATTTAATGCGTTATACTAAGCCATATTTCGTGCCATTTATCACAAGCCATCAAGATTATTTCGCAAGTAAATCCAATAAGCCGCGCGGACGTACTGGGCAGTGTTTGTTTATGTTTGAGGTTTAAGTTGTCTTGGTCTTGGTTCGGTATCCTCGTCTTCGTCTTGATCTTGATGTCACAGGCTACTTGTGATTCCTCACGAGTTTAACCGTAATTTTTTTTTAATCTGCATTATTTTCTTCTTATCGTTACTGCATTTTTTTGAGTTTTGATTTTTTCTCTGTAGAAGTGTTTATCTCAGGTTCCGCGTGGAACGTCATGGTTCCACGCGGGGCCCAAACACTCCACACTGCTAATTAGCTCTTGACCTCACTCGGTAAGGTAGTACGTCACTTTGCTTTATGTTTGTTGACAGCAAAGTATAGTTTGTAGGATACTCAGAATAGGGTTACTTGGGAGCTCAAGCTCGCGGCCTTTTTTCCTCTGCCCGCGCTCCGCAGGCACTGCCAGCTGTTCCCGCCTTATTACCATAGAGGAGTGACTGTACACTGTGTGACGGATAAGTAAACTTCTCAAAAAACCTGCTGCCCTTACCTTATGTCTTTCATGGCGCAGTGAGGGAACATAAGAACATAAGAACATAAGAAATTAGGAGACTGCAAGAGGCCAGTTAATGACCTACACGAGGCAGTTCCTTGTCCCCCACCCTTGGAACAATCCAATATTTAGCCATCCCACCTGTCATCCCTATTCCCACCTGTCATCCCTACTCATACACCTACGTCTACAATGTCATTCCCACGCCGCCCACAGGGAGCCAGGGCGGCAACACGGCGCTCGGCCATCACCATTATGGGCTCTAATTTGGTAGGCTTATTAAATGACATGGCGTCCCTAACATCCCGCCGGCCACACGCCAACAGACCACACGTTGGAGCCACCCCTGTGAAGTGTGAAATGGAGATGACGGCCGCAGGGTTCGGGACATAACGTCGCTCAGTGGAGGCCTGGTTGCGTCTGGCTGGATAGCCTGACGAGGAGACCGTGCTTCACATCCGTCTTCTCTGTCTATGTATCCCTGACCTACAGTGTGCGTTAGACGCGAGGTTCAGCAGAGGGCAATGGGAGGCTATGGAGCCCCAGAAAGCGCTGGACGCCATCAGGAAGCTAGTGCTACAGGCAGCAAACCAAGCAGTGAGGTGGTCTGACTTCTTCAGTGTGTGCCAAACCCCTAGTCAATGAGTGGGTGTGTGTATGACTCGGTCTGCCCAGTGCCCCAAGTGCTGTGCCGACTTATCGGAGTACATGCTCGTGCAGAAAGTGATGGTGGGCCTGCATGACCCCGCCTTAAAGTAAGAAGTGTTCCGCCAGTGTGACTCTTTTAAGGATATACATTATAGACAGCCTACGAGACTTCTGTTCCTCCTTTGAGGCGGCACAGCGCGACGCAGCCAAGATTGGGCGGAAAAGTGCAGTGCAGTGGCGGGAGCTGAATGAACTGACATCCAACTTCGTAGCTAAGCCATACTATTGCTGTGGCCTGAAGCACGTCCCGGACATATGCGTCACGGGCATATTTCCGAAAACTCAGAGCGTCGTGCCCTGCGCGAAACCGTAACTGTGGAGTATGTGGTAGGCGGGATCACCTCAGGAAGGTGTGCAGGGCTTACAGGCCACTGCCAGCAGATAAAATGGTGAACAGTGTTATCGTTGGGGCGGCTACCCTAAAACACGAGCCGATACTGCAGGTGAGAGTGATGCCACAAATGAGCGGGGCACAAAGTGACTGCCGTGGCTGACACGGGGACATAGGTTTGTGTTGCGGGTCCCGCCCTGATGGCGTCACTGGGTCTTAGGCCTGCGCTGTTACAAGTCGGGCTAGCATTCGAGACCTTGAAAATTCCACTTACCTGCCTGGGCGCGGCACCATGCCGCATTAGCCTCACCGGCCGCTCCACCATGCAAGCTGTGTACTTTGTCAAGTCAGTGGAGCGAATGTACTAGTACCTGTCATTCGCCACCTGCAAAGATCTTGGCCTCGTCCACGCCAATTTTCTCCAACCATCGGGGGGGTCGTGGGTGGCGCTGGCAGCGACATCCCAACAAAACCCTGCTCCTTCCCACTACAACCTCTCGAAGAGAACGTTGTACGTCTCGATAAGTGGCTCTTACAGCAGTTCTCGTACTCCACCTTCAACACTGACACCTACCCACTCTGTGTGATGCAGGGCCCACCACACCACATTCATCTCAAGGAGGGCGCGCGGCCTCCCGCCTGCCACACCCCAGCCTCTGTCCCTAAGAACTGGGTGGCTGAAGTGAGAAAACAGCTCGACGACGACATCAAGGGAGTGGTAATTCGCCCCGTGCCTGCTGGGGAAACCACTGAATGGTGCGCCCGGATGATTGTGATGACAAAGAAATTTGGTAAGCCCAGAAAGACTGAACTCCTGCTGCCTACGGGAAACATACCATAAACCGGCGCCCTTTGACATGATGTCTGATATAGTCCCGCACTCCTTTAGAACAGTGGTGGACGTTGACTGGGGATTTCATCAGGTCGAGTTAGATGAATAAAACAGGCACCTGACGTCATTCATCACACCATGGAGGTGCTTCCAGTACTGCCGCACACTCATGGAGCATTGTTCAGTAACCGATGCCTACACCAAAAGGTTTGATGATGCTATGACTGATTTCCTTTGCAAGCACAAGTGTGTGTCTTCTGGCACACATGCGACTTCTTATAATTGTGTGCCAAGAAAAGTATCACCCTCAAACCTGAGAAATTCAGGTTCTGCCGTCGGGAGGTGGAATTTGTGGGCTTCCACCTAGGATGGGAAGAACACAGGCCGACGGAAGATAGATTAACAACCATCAGGGACTTTGATATGCCGGCACAGCCCACAATTACTGATCCTGGTTTGGATTTATAAACCAAGTGGCGTCATTCCTGGCCACTGCAACCGTCATGCCGCCCTTCAGAGACCTCCTCAAGAAGCCTACGAGGAAAAAGTCTACTGGGATGAGCAACTCAGGCTGAAATTGGGGCAGGCCAAGGAAACCATCTGTCAGCTGGCCAATGACGGGTTGGCATACTATGATCGAATCTGACCCACTATCACTATCACCAACTGGAGCTCCTCCTATGACACCTGCAACATTCACGCGCCGTCCCAGCCACCAGAGCCTCTGTTACTCACCCCGCCTCTCCTCTATCCCTTCCAATAGACGGTGGTAGACATATTTCAGTTGGAGGGATACCATTACCTGGTGTATGCCAACAGGATGACAGGGTGGCTGGAGGTGGTGCATTTGGCCTCGAGGGTAATTCAGGACCAGTTATGGCGTTACTTCTCTTGCTGGGGCACTCCAGGGCACATCTCCATGGATGGAGGGACCAACCTGGGGAGTGAAGAAATGAAGACATTCCTCGAAGTGGGGAGTGAGTGCGCGTGTGTCGTCCGCCCACTACCTACAATCAAACGGCAGAGCTAAAGCGGCGGTGAAGTCCGCTAAAAGGATACTGCGTGGCATCACTGGAGCAGATGGAAGCCTCGACAATGATAAAGCATCACTAGCACTATTGTAGTCCCTAAACACGTCCCTTAGAGACATTGACACGTCAACGGGTCAGGTAGTGACAGGCCGATAGCTGCGGGATGGTGTGCCGGATTATTTTGCTACACAGGCAGTGATGCAGACAGGATGGTTTATTTCAACAGGACGGATTATTTCGCTACACCAGCTGTCACGCACAAACTCAAGCTCGACTTGTTCCAGGGACTGACGCTACGCCAGTGGGAGCGTCAGATGGGTCAGTACAGCAAGAGAGTTCAGCAAGAGCACGGCTACACTCACCAACACATACTCCTCACACCTAGCTGCAGAGTGCTGGTGCAGGACCAACACACCAAGGCTTGGAATAAGTCAGGCACCATCGTGGTGTGATGCTTCCAATTTAATCTCAAATAGGCCTACTGAATGTACCTTTTTAATGACAAGGCACCACACTGGTGGTCCTTCAGCAGTGAAGTGAAAGTAAAACAAATTAATTAAATAAAGAATAACAGAAATTTACAACTATAATAAGTAAATAAAAAAAATAACGCCCCCGTCCCCCCCCCGGGCACCACACTGGTGGCTTAAGCGGTGGGATTCAAAGTGTTTTGAGCACTACCTAACAATTACCACAGCAAGTGAGGATGAAAAAGTTTCTTGTCATGCAATAATCAAGTGAGAGGAATGATAAATGAAGTAGTTGTACTCAGGGCCCTACGTGACACATGATTTGTTCTTTTGCTAAGGTATAGCTCTGGGTTAGGTTAAGTTAGTCTGGATTAAGTTAGTAAATAAGTTAGCCTGGATTAAGGTACCCTAACGATTATCCCGCTATAGTTTGGATAACTCGGGAAACGTTAGATGTAAAGGAAGATAATGATTTTGTGGAAGCAAGTTGATGTTATTTTTGTTTAATTAGGCACCTAATTGTGTCAGGTTTTGCCCACATTGCCGTAATCATTTAGTAAAGCTCGAGTTTATTTTTTTTTAGTGATGAAATTAAGTAAGGTTAGTGAGTTAAAGATTCAACAACTTAGAGGCACCCTAAACTTCCAACACAAACAAAACACACACACTGTTCTGGAGAGCATGGAGCAGTACGTCGCAGGCCTCGGAATGCCCCAGTCTATGGTCCACGACAACGGATTGGAGTCCGTGTCGCAGCAGTTCAAGATCTCTACAGGAGACATCGGATCCTCAGCCTTCACATGGCAGTCAAGACCAAAGCCACATGTGGACAAAGAGGAGTGGTTACTGACTCCTCTGGAAGTTTTGTGTGCCGGGAAAGACAATGATGAACCGATGCCTCCACGGCTGTGTGGTGGACCTGAGCGATGTATTGAGGAGAGTGGATACAGTGGCTGGGCAGAAACAACCCCAAAGAACTATGCCACAATGGGTGTTAGTTTTAAGGTGTAGAGGAACAGGTTTGGACAATTAGTGGTGCTAAGTTACAGTCCCCTTGGAGGTATGTTGTTGGTGAATCGATCCAGGTGTGACAGGTCGATAGACTATCCACCTTAATTCCCCCGGGCCTAGTTTGAGCCCTGAAGGAGTGGTGAACTTTTAAAGTAGAAGATAAGTTCACAGGATTGTGTGTAGTTCACACAATGGACTAGTTCAGGAAGCTGTAGGCCACTTTAACGTGAGGGAATCACACCTGGTAGTAGTGTGATTAGGCCTCTAAGCTACAGTCTGCCGGTGTTAGGAGGTGGAGGAGACATCAGGACGTAGCCTAAGCTCTGTCAAATGCTTCCTGTATGACCACTTGCTGCGGAAACGAATGAAGGGTGATTGAATGCGAATGTTGTGAGCAAATGAAGATGAATGACTGAGAATTTATGTTATTGTTTGTTTTGGTGTGAAAGCCAAGGGTAGGGAAGGCTCAACTTAGCTACCGAGTGTCCGGAATCTTGTACAGTTGACGAGATCATCCATACTTCTCTCATGAGTATGTGGACTGGGGTGTGCCCTACAATAATCTGAACTACAGCCAAGTAGCAGCAGTAGCCAGGCAATTGGTTTCTCAGGAATCACATATTACGTTGCCAGTGTTTTAGCCAGGAAGGGCTGCAGAAGTAGTGGAGTGGTGGGGAAGGTCGAGTGAATGTTAGACTGATGGAAAACCAAGGTGGGTTGTAGCCTTAGTGACCACTAAACCAGTTCCTAAATTATAAAACTGTTAGGATGTAATTTTTTATTATTAGTGAGTAAAAACATTTCACCCGGAGGGAAAAGTCGTGTGATGCTTCCAATTTAATCTCAAATAGGCCTACTGAATGTACCTTTTTTTTTGTTATGTTTAGTCTGCCCTTAGATCCTGTATTCCCAAGGGGGTACTGCATTATATAAATGTTTTTACTCACATCATTCATACTTTCATACTATATGTTTATATTAAGGTTTATATTAGAATTGTTTTTCCAAACTTTCAAATCCTATGCAGTCAACCCCTCCCACCAGACAGTTTTCTATGGAAAGAAATTAATATCATAATCTTATCATTATTAATAGTTATTAACTTGTCAAAATGCTCTCCATAGTCTAATATAATTAACCTACTTAGTTATCTTCCCACAAAACTTTGTTAAGAATGACGTAATATTGCATCATGTGAGGCGATCATGCCCCAGGGCCTGTCCCTGAGAAAAGTCACGTAGACAAAAATGTTCCCCTATATAGTAATCCAGAGATCAGGTTCAATAGATATCTAAATGTCACTTATTTAGCGTAAAAATTAATTTCCTATAAACTAATAACTATTTCACGTCTCAATAATCATTAATAATAAGATCAAAGGAGGAATATCCTCGAAACCCCCCCTTCCCCCTTCTCATCTCCCGCCTTTTTCCCAGACAGCGTCACCCTTCATTGTGTTCGCAGGTGAGTGACATCGTTCTCGAAATCCCTCAATATTTGTGAAATCCAATACCTCTCGCCATTATTATATAGTCCACAATCTTCCCCAGTAGTCTGACAATACATGTAAACCCCTATTGAGATCTATTATAAGTGGATAATATCAATTTCCTTCTCTTAAAGAAGGACAACGTGGTTTCAAAACCGCATGGTCCCCTATTCTCTACAAAATATTTCATGGTGTACAATATATATTTTTCCCGGTAATTTCTATGTTATTGTGACTGTGTATTAACTTCTGAGTTAAGGAAGTGAATTATCATTCGTGGTTCACCCTTCATTGTGTTCGCAGGATTCCACCATCACACCTATACAGTGAACACATTTCCCACTATGTATTTGTTAGTAATGTCAAACCACGGGGTGAATTATGCCCCATCTAAGATATTTTTCTTTGTTGTATAAGGGAACCACGTGGGCTTGTTTTAAGATGTCGTATTAGGTTGGCCAAAGTAATTTTTTTTTGTTAGTTCTTCAGGGTAGGAAGGAAATTCAATGTTCGTGGAAGATGAATATGTCGGAAATGTTGAACCCAGAAAGTAATGTTTTCACCCTAGTTTAGGAAAAAATTCTCTGAGAAAAGGTTACTTAACCACTTTCAGGTACAGTTACTAAATTCACAACATTTACAGGGTGACATAATTAGGGAAGGGAGTTAAGGGTATAAAGTTTGTTTTAGTGTATGAAAAGAAATTGATATCTCTGAATGAGATAAAGGAAGACCAACTCAGTGTGTACGTTTATGGTCGTTTTCTCTGTTGTAAACAGTTAAGCTTCTGATGCCTTAGTGTATGTTTAAGGTATATTCCATCCCAACTATACAGTAAATAAATAACTAGTAAATCTAAAGAAGTGATTTCGTATTATAATAACCTCTGTTGGTGTGGTAATGTTAATAGGGAGGTGCTCAACACTCTTGAAAAAGGATATGAAACAAATCCACGAATCCATGTGCCTTATTGAAACTCAGTCCACTCTACCAAATAACTAAATTGTTAAATCAGTTCCCCCTTTCTTTTCATTGGTCGCCTATATTTCCCTGGTAGTAATTATTTTCTCTTTCGAATATTTTAACTTCCCTTTAGGAAGAAATTAAATTCCCTGAGAATCCCCTAATTCTCATTAAACCTTTGGGGGTGGTGGCAGCTTTCTTTCCTTAATATCCAGGGAAATATCCAACATCAGGGACCATTAATTAATATAATTAATCAAAGTAAATATATTTTTAATTGCCATGAGAGTTCCCCATTCGAAGTTAATTTAATGACAAGGCACCACACTGGTGGTCCTTCAGCAGTGAAGTGAAAGTAAAACAAATTAATTAAATAAAGAATAGAACAACAACTATAATACAACAATAAATAAATAAAAATAACACCCCCCGTCCCCCCCCCGGGCACCCCCCCCCCCCGGGCACCACAGTGGAGCACAAAGAAAACAGGCAATACCTCGTCAGGCTGGAAGGTAGTGGGCGAGTATCTCTGAGGACAAGGGAACACCTGAAAACCTGCCTTGCTCCCCAATCGACAACGAAACAGTGACGAAAGCCAATAGGAATCACCCTTCTCACCTCACTTTGCCCAGCCACAACCAGGACTACCATCCAAAAGAAATTCGCGGCCTCCAAGGTGGCTTGAGGATTACATTATATTAATGGTGAACAAACTTTTCAAAGAGAGCCGCATCAGGTGGCCATAAAAAGTCAAAGGGCGGCACCTTTTAAAATCGGATGGTGCGCTCTAAAGATAATACAACATATAGACAGCATGGTTAATAAAAATAAACCGCTTCAAATTGTGCTCCTTTAACACAGCAATCGTCTCCTGGCACTGTGAACACCGCGTCATTCTTAGAACTGGTGAAGAAATACTTGTGTATCCATTCTTCATTAAATGCACGGCGATCATTCTCAATTTTACGTTTTTTAGGAGGCATTGTTATTAGGGTTGGAGAGATCGTGTTGTTGTGCAGACGACTGTCAACAATAAGACTGGACATGCGCATACGCATCTGCAGAAAGTATGTAACAATCGGAAAATGGGCGTAGATTTCTATGACACTGAAAAAGTCAGCCTCGACTCAAGCACAAACATATTGACTTTCACAAAAAATTATTGATTTTTTTATATTTGCTGCAGGCTTCCGCGGGCCATACAGAACCCCGTAGAGGGCCGCAGTTTGCCCACCCCTGTATTATCTCTCTCTCTCTCTCTCTCTCTCTCTCTCTCTCTCTCTCTCTCTCTCTCTCTCTCTCTCTCTCTCTCTCTCTCTCTCTGAACAATTCAAAACTTGAGGCGTTTACATGTAATGTCAAGACGACTTGCCAAAATGCAAGATCTGAGCAAATTCTAAGCAACACATCGCAAACACTTTCAAGATACGAATTTCTGCGTTTGCAAGTGTTTGGCCTGTGGTCATGTAACCAATCACAGCTCAGCTTCATCTAGAACTTCATAAACTTCATCTAGAAAGACACTCAATGGGATAATATTTCGATTAAATAAGAGGAAAGTAAGACGTTCAAGACCATAACAGTTGTAGAAATACATAAGATTTATAATATATATGTTGTTTTTTATATAAAAGTAAACCAAAAACAAGCATAAAGCTTGAAATATATTAGGGAAGTGTTGAAAATAACGAGATGTGGGCCCTCTGCGTGGGTGGAGCGAAGCGGATGTGTGTGTTTTCATGAGAAAGAATCTGGGTATATATTTCGAATATATCAGAGGAAAGTAAGATGTTTGAGACCATTATAGTTGATCGTCTACATAAGATTTAAATTATATATATATTGCTTTTAATATAGAAGAACACCAAAGACAAGCAAAAAGATTGTAATATATTAGAGAATTGTAGAAAATAACGAGATGTGGCATTCAAACCTGTGTGGGTGTTGATATTTCAATGCATTATGTGGTAGTGACTTCGACATACAATTGTTCCCTTTTTCCTAATAATAAGTAAAAAGCATATTATATTGTTTACAATTATTTTCATCAAATTAAAGTAAGAAATAAGAGGTTTGTATATTGCACAAAAATATGTAAGCAAAAGAAAATTTAGACAATGAAGACAGATCCAGTTTCGAACACAAAAAATTCACTTGGAGGCTGGAGCCCGCGTTCTGTAGGCTGTACCATTAGTACCAGATACGAAGGCCCGCGTCACCTCCTCAGTCCTCAAGTGGCAATCTCTCTCTCTCTACACACACACACACACACACACAGTCGCTAGCAGGCAGCACTCAATAGTCTAGCTATTTGTGAAGACATCCAGTGCTCACACACACACACACACACACACACACACACACACACACACACACACACACACACACACACACACACACACACTCATACACACACACAGACACACACTCAGACACAGACACACACACTCAGACACACACACACACACACACACACACACACATACACATACATACACAGACACATACACTCAGACACACACACACACACACACACGCACACACACACACACACACACACACACACACACACACACACACACATCTTGCTGCCACTGGTAAGGTGGTCTGAATACGACGATAGATGGATATGTTGTGGGCTTAGTTTCAATACAGAATCAGCAGGATATACATTTCAAATAAATAAGATGAAAGTAAGATGTTTGAGATCATGACAGTTGTTGAAATACATAACATTTACATTATTAATGTTGTTTTTAATATAACAAAAATTCACAAACAAGCATAATGATTGTAATATATAAAGGAATTTGTAGCAAATAGCGAGATGTTGGCCTCTGCCTTAGAGGGAGTCAAGGGTGGAAGCGGTGCGGAATATACGGAGAAACCATGATATCTATTTCGAATAAATCTGAAGAAATTAAGATGTTTGAGATAGTTTCAGTGCTTATAATTTAAAAGATTTATATAATATATGTCGCTTTTAATATAAAAGAAAACTAAAAACAAGCATTAAGATTGAAATATATTGGGAAAATTGTGGCAACACCACCCAAGACATATCTCCTTAAAATCGTGTTCGTGAAAACAAGGCAAGACATTAGGAAGTTTGGCCACATATGTAAACGCCTTAAATATAACGCCACAAAACAACCCTCTACATAGTGATAGACATAGTGGATGCAACATAGAAGTTATTATATACAAGTAAAATAATAATGTGAGCTTTAGTGTAGTGGCGGGATAGTCAATGTAATCGTGGGCGTGGATCAAAGATCGTCTTAAGTTTTCCGGACAAGGTGAATTTTTTTTTTTAAGTGGCTATTTCCGAAGACGTTTCTAACTTTTCAAGTATTTCCAAGTCTCTGTGCGAGAACAATACGGGTAGACACCTGAAAACAAACAGTTTTAAGGGCATGTTGACCCATATATTGAGTGAGAGATACTCTTCCAATATGAGCCAGTGGCCTACAGTAATATACACATACAGTTAACTGTTTTCTTGTAGTGGTACATTCGTCTATTATTTGTAGTTGAACTCACCATGACCACTTAAAATCACAGTTGAGAACACCGAATGGCAATTCTAGTCCTAATCCTAAGACCACAACGACCACAACGGAGAACATCTTGTGACGTCACTGGAGAGGGCGGGCGTATTTCGAGACTCGTTCAACCTCCGAGCGAAAATTAGAGGATCTCCAGTTGGCAATTTGGGTTTGCAGCAAGAGATTGGAGCCGCCTATTGCTGCAGCCTCTATTACAAGTTAGTTAGCAAGTATTTACGCGGTGATAAACTCAGCCGTAGGGAATTCAATGGGAGCCGCCATTTCTGTAGCGCTCAGCTGATTATTCCCGCGCGTGTGGATGATGTACAGCTCACACAGTCCCCTCTTGCGCTACTGAACGCATTACAGCCTCTACAGCAGGGTCTGAAGAAAGTTTTTGAAAAGTAAGCATTTTTAGACCTCAGGATGGATATATTGCATACATATTTAAATCTGCAGATATGTAGTCCTACTGGGATAAAAGGGGAGAGCCATGACCGAATGAACCCCTATATACGTCACTGAACACAAATTCAAATTCAAATTCAAATTTTTCCAGCAAGAATCTAGCATCAAATGAACACAACTCATGTGCTATGTTGAAATTATCCTCACAAGTCCCTAGGTGACATTGACATGCCCTCACCCCTTAGTGTAGGTCATGTAACCTTTACCATTTTGTTTTCGGAAATATATCTTCAATCAGCCAGTCTTTAGGTAGCAAATTCAAATTGTTTGTTTCACGAATATAGATATACCCTCTCCTGTAGATTAATGTACTGCAATCAAGTCCAGCAAGTGTGATTAAGCAAAACTTTTCCATTGGATGGAGATTTTGTTGCTGAGAATAAGCATCAGATGGAGAACTTGTGTGTTGGCATGAGGAAAAAGCAGAAATACACTTGACAGCCAATGTTAAATATTTATTAAGACCATCATCACTTCTGTCTCCTTTTTTGGACCATCGTCCAGCCCTCTGCCTCCTCACTCAGCTGCTCTGCCGCCCAGGGTAGTGGATCAGGTCTGCTGGGCGCCTCAGCCAGCTGCAGTGCATCCAAACGGTCTACTAACTGCGGTGGTTTGTCTGACTGCTGGCAAAAATGTTAGAGGGTGACTCATTTGGAGCATTTCATTCAACTTCATTATTTTCATTCTTATTTACAGAAAAAGAAACTAAACAGTTTTTTTTTTTTTTTTTTTTTTTTTTTTTTTTTTTTTTTTTTTTTTTACATCAAAAGGGTACTGGCTAAGGGAAAACAAAAATAAATTAAAAAAAATCCCGCTTGTCGCCAGACCCTGTAAAGAGGACATTAGGAGAAAAGAAGCAAGGGATGAAGGTCCAGTTAACATTAGAGGTGTCTTGACACTCCTCTTTTGAAAGAGTTTAAGTCATAGGCAGATGAAAAATCAAATAAAGGAAGAGAGTTCCAGAGTTTACCAGTGTAAGGAATGAGAGTGAAAATACTGGTGAACTCTTGCATTAGAAAGATGGACAGAGTAAGAATGAGAAGAAGTAGAAAGTCTTGTGCAGCGAGGCAGCGGGAGGGGTGGAGGCATGCAGTTAGCAAGTTCAGAAGAGCAGTCAGCATGAAAATAGCGGTAGAAGGTAGATAAAGATGCAACATTGCGTCGGCGACTTAAAGAATCAAGACAATCAGCTAGAGGAGGAGAGTTGATGAGTCGAAAAGCTTTAGACTCCACCCTGTTTAAAAGAGCTGTGTGAGTTGAGTTCCCCCAGACATGAGAACCATACTCCATACATGGGCAGATAAGGTCCCTGTATAGAGCAAGCAGCTGAGAGGGAGAGAAAAATGGACGCAGATGCCACCATAGGACACCTAATTTCTTGGAAGCTGATTTAGCAAGAGTAGAGATATGAAATTGCCAGTTCAGATTTTTAGTAAAGGATAGACCGAGTGTGTTTAATGTGGAGGAGAGGGGAAGTTGAGTGTCATTAAAAAAGAGGGAATAGTTATCTGGAAGGTTATGTTGAGTAGATAGTTGTAAAAATTGAGTTTTGGAGGCATTGAACAGAACCAGGTTTGCTCTGACCCAATCAGAAACTAGTGAAAGATCAGAAGTTAAACGTCCTATAGCTTCTCGCCTTGAATCATTTAATTCTTGTTGGGGTGGGCGTCTGTTGTATGACGTTGAAAAATGCAAGGTGGTGTCATCAGCATAGGAGTGGATAGGGCATTGAGTCAGATTTAGAAGAGCGTTGATGAATAATAGAAAGAGAGTGAGTAATAGGACAGAACCCTGAGTGGGTAGATTGATAAAGATGTATATCTAAACTGATTATTATTATTTTTTTTTTTTTAACATTAAAAGGGTACTGGCTAAGGAAAAATAAATTAAGTATAAAAAAAATCCCGCTTGTCGCCAGACCCTGTAAAGAAGATAGTAGGAGAAATAAAAAATGGGGGGGCAGAGAGTGGGTGATAGGACAGAACCCTGAGGAACACCACTGTTATTAGTTTTAGGAGAACAGTGACCGTCCACTACAATAGCAATAGACCGGTCGGAAAGGAAACTGGAGATGAAGGTACAGAAAGAACGATAGAATCCGTAGGAGGGTAGTTTAGAAATTAAAGATTTATGCCAGACTCTATCGAAGGCTTTCAATATGTCAAGGCCGACAGCAAAGGTTTCACCAAAATCCCTAAAAGAGGATGACCAAGATTCAGTTAGGAAAGCAAGATCACCAGTAGATCGGCCTTTACGGAAACCATACTGGCAATCAGAGAGAATGTTGTGAGCTGATAGATGCCTCATTATCTTCTTGTTAAGGACAGACTCAAAGGCTTTAGAAAGGCAGAAAATCAAAGCTATAGGGCAGTAGTTAGAAGGATTGGAGCGGTCACCTTTTCTAGGTACAGGTTGAATGTGAGCAAACTTCCAGCAAGAAGGATAGGTAGAAGTAGAGAGACACAGACGAAAGAGTTTGACCAGGCAGTGAGCGAGTTCGGAAGTACAGTTTTTGAGAACAATAGGAGGGACTCCATCAGGACCGTAAGCCTTCCGAGAATCAAGGCCAGAGAGGGCCTGCAAAACGTCATGATAAAGAACTTTAATTTTAGGGATGAAGTAGTCAGAGGGTGTAGGAGTAGGAGGAATATGACCAGTATCATCCAAAGTAGAGTTGGTAGCAAAGGTTTGAGCGAAGAGTTCAGCTTTAGAGAAAGAAGAGACAGCTGTGGGGCCATCTGGTTGAAGTAAAGGAGGGAAAGATGAAGAAGTGAAATTGTTAGAGATATTATTGGCTAGATGCCAGAAATCACGAGAAGAATTAGAGTTGGAAAGACTTTGACATTTTCTATTAATGAAAGAGTTTTTAGTAAGTTGGAGAATAGATTTGGCATGATTACGGGCAGAAATATATAAGGCATGAGTTTCAGCAGATGGATGGCTACAGTACCGTTTGTGAGCTGCCTCTCTATCATTGACAGCACGAGAACAAGCAGAGTTAAACCAGGGCTTTTCAGCATTAGTATTAGAGAAAGTATGAGGAATGTATAGCTCCATGCCAGAGACAATCACCTCTGTTATGTGCTCGGCACAAAGAGAAGGATCTCTGACATGGAAGCAATAATCATCCCAAGGAAAATCAGAATAGTACTGCCTCAGGTCCTCCCACTTAGCAGAGTTGAAATGCCAGAAGCACCTCTGCTTAGGTGGGTTCTGAGGCTGCACTGGAGTGATAGGACAGGTAACAGAAATAAGATTGTGATCGGAGAAGCCCAACGGAGAGGAAAGTTTAACAGAGTAAGCTGAAGGGTTGAAAGTTAGGAAAAGATCAAGAATGTTGGGCGTGTCTCCAAGGCGGTCAGGGATATGGGTAGGAAACTGCACTATGGTTTTGGAAAACAATAAAAGTACATATGATTCACCTCTTCTTCCTCATGACACAGGTCCTGGACTCTGCAGGGTGACTTGGTGCCTACAGGGATCTTTGAAAGGTCACTTTGCACCTGTGCATCGCTCCCTTCCACACACAGCTGGTAATAGCGACACAAACACCGTCCAATCTGGCAGAAAGGAACAATGGTGACTTATCTTTAATTTTATTTATCTAAATGATGAAATTTATAGCATGTACTATGTACTTTTTTTTGTTTACTGCAATGAACATTTTCTAATCTGAACAACTTCATTAGTGTATGCTATTCTCTGTAGGGAAAAGTTTTATGATGATAATGATGATGATGAGCAAAGAATGCACTAATTGCAGTCAAATTACTGACAACGAAAGTTCCTATTCCTATGAAAACTACTAAGTAAAGGATGTGAGCAGGATCAGAGCAGCACCACAGATGGACTAGTGTGATGACAAAACCAAGACATCAGCTGTAACATTATCGTGACTACAGACTATAGTATGTAATTTTTGTTGTTGTATCAAATAAATATGATCAATGATTCAATGAGTTATATATTATCTTTATTTTATATAAAATGTACTATTATTTGTTATTTGACTTTACAAAGTCGAAAGATTATTATGATATTAATGAGAACTCAAGTATTATTTACATCAAAGTCAACGATGATGCGTAGAATCAAGATAGGTTGGATAAGCAGATTGAATTTACATTTATTTCAATATTTCCAATATTATTCACTTACCTACCTTGGATCTACACAGCATCATTGACTTCGACATAAATAATACGAGTTTTTAATAATATAATAATTTTTCAGCTTAGTAATTTAATTACCAAATAATGTTTTTTTCTTTATAAAAATAATAAAGCTAACTTATTAAATAATCCTGATCATATTTATTTCATACAAGTCATGCGAATGTAGAGACTTATTCCTTTTCACCAATCAAGTGGAAGGGAGCCAGAATGATGGAAGGGTGGAAGCCAGAATGATGTGTCAAGTTATTTGGCCTATCATTTCCTTTCCTTAATACCCGCCTTCCCTGGTTGTGTTTGGGCTGGGAGAATAACAAATATTTGGTGTTATGTGTCTCGTCACCTCACATAGCCATTACTCTCCATGCCTACCTGTGGACCATTCAATGTGATTTGCTTGGGAGAAAAGTTTTGAGGCAGTGGTGGTAATTGCTGTATATAGAATTAATCAGTGATGTTGTATAAAGGAACTGGTGGTGTTGGTGGTGATATGCTTGTAGTATGGAGGAACTGGTGGTGTTGGTCGTAGTGTGTTTGCTATATAAAGGATTGATGATGGTGGTGATAGTGTTTTTGTTGTATAAAGGAACTGGCGGTGTTGGTGGTGGTATGATTTCTGTGTAGAGGAACTGATGGTGTAGTGAGGACAGCTGCTTACCTCTACATCAGACTCATCCTCCACCATTGTGTTGAGTTCCTGGTCCATTATTGTTGCCAGGTATTCAGCCACCTCCTCTGCCTCCAGATCCTCTGTAGATGAGCCACAGAAGTCATTGCTGGTCAGGTCACTTTAAAAAATATTCAACCAAAGAAAACAAGGTAAAGATTCGTAAGACGACCCATTCGATATTTCCTTACCTTTATAATGCACTGCAAATTCAACCTCAGAAACTTGTTCAGATCACCTCAAACAATTATGACGCTGCATTACAGAAAAAATAAGAATGTTTTATTTTTCCTTCTCTTCGGAAAGTAAAGTTTGGTTTGGTTTGAACAATGTTCTGTTATGTCAATATAAGTTAAGATAAAGTTAATTTATGTTATGTTATGTAAATTTAGAAGCTATGAAATGTTTTCTATGACTAAAGTAGGGGGAATTGCGCGAGGTGCAGACGCCATTTTCTTTCGTAGCCACACGCCATTCTGGTGATGTAAAAATTTACCAAAATTATTGCTTTGTTAGCATAACCTTCCCAGAGTTGCAGCTAAATAAACCTAACCAAAACTAACAATCAAACCTAACTAAACCTACCTAAACGTAACAAAACCTAACCAAACCTAATGTAACCTTAAAAAAACAAAAAAAATCTTATGTTTTCTGTAATTCAGCGGCATAACTGTTTGAGGTGATCTGAACAAGTTTCTGGGGTTGAATTTGCAGTGCATTATACAGGTAAAGAGATATTGAATGGATCGTCTTACAAATCTTTACCACAAAAAAAAAATGGTAATAATGTAGTTTAGTAAAAATAATATCAACATATTAAGGCTGATGGAACAATTATCTTAGTGAGACGCATTCATCCAAACACATTTTTTAATTTCTAATATACACTTGCAAACAGAGAAAATTATAACACTTTGTTGAGTCTACAAGGCAACATTACTGCTTTGCATCACCACAGGCTGACGAAGCCTTTCAGTGTACAGGGAAGTGATGCAAATGAGTGAAACAGAGGGGGAAAAACAAGTGGTGTAATTATATGCTGCACAAAGATGTCTGGCACTGTTGTGTTGTGCGCTCGGTATTACTTAACTTTATGCCATTAAACAGTTGATAGTTATGGCCACCCTCAGCTTGTTGCTCTTACTATTTACAACATTTTCACTGATTACACTACCTGTCGGAAATGAATAATAACACTGCAATACGTCCAGGAATGTGGTACATTTGGGGACTTTTTCTCTAAGTCAACATAAACAAACAAACACTATCAATTGTTTTTAGCACGGGCTTTTGTTTCTAGCATGGGCTTGTGGGTAGTTGCTACAGAGGATTATTATATTGTCTATATTTCCTCTGTCCAATGACGTGCCACCACCAATTACCAGCACCAGCTGCGTCAAGCACAGCTTGCTATATGTAATAGTAGGCGTGGCACAGCTACAAACATAGGTCAGGTGACATTTTTCTCCTCAGTTGTATCATGGCTACCGTTGAAGTTACTTGTGAAGGTTGTGAATTGGATTATTGGCAAATAATCGCAAAATTTCATTCAAAAAACGATTTGGTGTACGACTTTCTGAGGGAGCACGGCGTCCTACCAGCAGCTGTTCAGTGTCCCCACTGTATGGCTCCTTGGAGGAATAGTAGAGAATGACCCAACAACCAGGAACTTCATGCTCTCGTTAAGGTATTGTG
This sequence comes from Cancer borealis, assembly GCA_036785275.1. Classification (NCBI taxonomy): domain Eukaryota; kingdom Metazoa; phylum Arthropoda; class Malacostraca; order Decapoda; family Cancridae; genus Cancer; species Cancer borealis. The sequence goes on along the minus strand of JAXIVD010000909.1, from coordinate 1,894 downwards.
AGTTATGAAATTATACTTGGTAAATTTGCAATTCAACCAATAAATAGGTTAGGTTAGGTTACAAGTGTCAGCGGGGGGTGTCCATAGGGGGCGCAGCCCCCCCCCCCCCCCCCCCCCCCCCCGGTTAGGTTAGGTTTGGGTAAATTAGATTAGATCTGGGAAATTTTTCCTAAATCTAGGGAAATTCCCCTAGATTTTTCAAAGACCATATATCACTCATATATGCCTTCCCCCCAAAAAACTCCCGATTCCCCAAGGTCCCCCAAGCTTGTTGGGGGGGTTGGTGGGGTGTGGGTAGAGATAGGGAATATTGGCATAAAGTATAAATTTACCGTGCGCTCGCTATGTTTTGACTTTTACTTAAAAGGCCAAGAGGTTTGTCACCATTCACTCACCATTGTCATAAAAGTACTGTTCTGTGACTCCCACCATCCACTCTGCTATGGCTGCACTCTCTGCTCCTCCTGCCTGCTGCTGTACAGCAAACTGGAGAAAGGAGAAAAATAAATAAATACCAACCAGTGGAATCTGAGGACAGCTTGTGCTAATGTCAGAAATTACTTCTACTTGCCTGTGAACATTTTTGGGTTGTGTTGCACGCAAACACCCCACTGTACCCACCCACCTGCTGTGCCATCTCGTGGCCAAGAAAGCATTACCCTGTCACCTACCTGCAGCGCGGGCCAGTTGGAGAGCGTCACCTCGACGGCTTTCCTGAACGTGGGGAGCATCGTGGGTTGGGACAAGCTACGCGGCGGGGACACAGATGTACCTGAAAGCCTATTTGGGGTGGCTGCCGCCGGGCTGCTTCCTTCCTCGCCTACTATGAGATGTTGGGGACAGGTAACGGTGCAGCAGAGGTGTGTCACGTATGCTAGAATGGCAACGCGTGGTGGTGCCTCGCCGCTGTGGGTATTGGTGTTTGTTTACATCGGTGACATCAGAGAGGCTCAGGGATCATGAGAATAAATATTTTCACAACAATATAATTAAAATACTAAACAAAAAGCAATGATTTGTAGTTGAAACGTATAGATATATGTTTTGGTAATTATTTTTTAGGATAGACTAACACAGTTATACTGTTGGAGATCTAAGGTATAGCCTTTGTATCGGCACCCTTTCACACCTCGCCGAGGCAGGTGCCAGGTCAGTTCCTCTGTTGCCTCGGTACAGAGTGGATATAAGAGAGGCTTTGGGTCTCGTCGTTGCCTTCTGTACAGTTTAACTAGTCAATTACTTGTCACAATACCTTGTTATTGGTGACTTTGCTAAGGGTCGTGTTTTTTGGTCTTGTGATTTCTGGGAGCTGTGAGACACGTATTAGTACAGAAACGTGCCCAGCGTTGAGCTTCGTCTACTTTGTCCCACGCACAATACACACACACACACACACACACACACACAACACACACACACACACACACACACACACACACACACACACACACACACACACACACACACATACACACACACACACACACACACACATACACACACACACACACACACACACACACACACACACACACACACACACACACACACACACACACACACACACACACACACACATCCATTGGCTTACACTAAGTAATAGTGTTCGCGTCTGGTAAAGTAAGGTCGGGCAACGCTTTGACGGAACGTTTCTGGCGGAAGAGGGAGGACACCAGGACTCAATTATATGAGGGTGGAATTTCTCCTCTGCTGGACTTACAGGCCTTCATAGCCTGAGAAGTGTAAAAGCTCCAACCACTTTTCGAGGATTTCGTTGATGTTGGGTTATTTCTCTAGGTATACCATTCGCCAGAGCGGTCGCGGCTATTTATATATATATATATATTTATGTATATATATATATATATATATATATATATATATATAATATATA
>JAXIVD010000908.1:100090-111841 GCA_036785275.1 Cancer borealis | reverse complement strand
GTCTAACGACCAGTCACTTCACACACCCACACCTCAGGTTACTCTCATATCTGATAATGTCTCAATTCCTCCTTTTTCTGGTACTAACTCTGAATCAGTCCAAGCCTTTGTCCGGCGTGTAAATGATGAATGTACACGTCGCTCAGCTCATTCTGATGTGGAAAAATTAGCCATTTTAAAATCACGGATTTGTCATGACCCATCTAGTCTTGCGGGAAACCTCATAAAAACCGATAAATTCCTCAGTTTTTCTACATACGATGAACTCACCACAGCATTAATCTCTCATTTCTCTGGTCACTCAAAATTAGGTGCAACTCATTCCTTCCTCAAAATTGCTCAAACTCTCATTAATATTGCTCGTTCTACTCATGATGTGTATAAGGCAGAGAATATTGCATCCTCTCTCAGTGCTGAGTTAACAGAGCAAATGAAATCCTCTCAGTGGATCGACACAGACGGCAATATATCTTCTACTGATTTCAAACGCCTTATGTCGTATTTCCTGTTCCTTGTTCAGCTCGATTCACCAACCTTCACCGTTGCAAGCGACATTAAATTCAGTAAGGAAGATTTCTTGTATGATCTGTGCAAGAAAATATCAGAGAAATCGCCACCTGTTCCTCAGCCAGTAAGTTTAGTTCAGTCCCCGCATTCCTTAATCAAGCCCCCATTTTCTCACCGAAGCTCCTCCCCTCAGAGCCCATCTCCACCTTCAAACACTCATTTGTCACGTTCTGATCAACGCTCTCATTCTCGTCACCGTTCATCCTCCCGTGACTCGAGAAAGGTAACATGTTATCGATGTGGACTCAAAGGTCACGTCTCAGCGGACTGTCGAGTAATGCTTGACGAAAGAGGTTATCATAATTTCAACAGTAATGCCTTCTGCTCCCTTCACAATAAACGCGGTCACTCACTTGAGGAATGTCGCCTTTTCCAGCAACAAATGCAGTCTTCTCAATCTTCGGGAAACGATTCGCGCCAGAGCCTCGCACCTCCTCGGTAACACTCAAGTCCATTCTAAAGACTGCAGGTAGTAAGTCATCTCATAAACGTGTTGTTTTCGCGGATGCACAGACAGTGCCTCTCCCATGTGTCCCTGTTAAATCCTCCGGATTTTTCCAAGGTCTGACTGCTGACGTCAAATTAGCCTCTCACAAATGCCGTGCATTTTTCGATTCTGGTGCCTCAGTCAACATCATTAAAACTCATGTTTTTGAAAAACTCTCTGCTGCCTCAAGGCACAAGTTTCAGAGTTATCCACCAGACATCACTGTTAGTGGTATTTCTGGAAACGTTGTCATACCTCATAGAAAGGTTCTCCTCAGTATCTGTTTGTCTCCACTTGAACCTTCTATCTCAGATTTTTTCTATGTCATGGATGATGTATGTTTTGCAGCTGAAATATTGATAGGATACCATACAATGTCTCACTTCAACATCTCACTTTTCCCTTTTATTCATCAAATCGCCCAGAATGGCACCTTCATCTCTGCCTCACCCTTCCCTGAGTCACCGCCACCATCTGATGTCTACGTTGTAATGCACACGCCTTCTCAGGACTCATCTCATGTCCCTCCCTCATCGCTCGAGACACCCTCAGTAATCCCTGATCCTGTCTTATCATCTACGCCAGCCGACTCGCCTAGCGAAGCGCTGCACAGCGACACCGACAATCTCTCTTCTCCTACAACACTGTCTGACGTCCTCTCGAACACCAGACTCAGGAAAGCTGTGTTGACCTCCTCTGTGGTAGTCACACAGACCCACCTCTGTTTGGTGCGCGTCGTCGTCAAAGGTGTGCCCCCCGGGACAGACATCTTATGTTTGCCCGACTCTGCCCGAGTGAATGGTGTCGCTCTCGAGTCAGTTCTTTCAACCCTAGACAAGGATAGTTCTTGCTCTATTGCCATTCAGAATCTCACGAATCACCCTATATCCCTTCAATCTGGCGTGACTTTAGGCGAAGTTCTCCCTTATCCTGCCCCTGTCACCCCTGTCACCTCATCTCCTTGTCACACATCCATGTCTTCACCAATTGCCTCAGATTCTCCTCCTCCTCTTCTTGACCAGCATATTGGTGATGTTGATTTTCCTGAAACGAAAACAGATTTTACTTGCCCTCTTATCGACTTTCAGGTCATGTGTCTCTCTTCCGGGTGAACCTCTGGGCAAGACCGATGCTGTTCGTCATTCCATCCACCTCACCCCAGGCTCGACACCCATCTACGTCCCGGCTTATCGCATCCCACACAGCCGCAGGACGTTAATGGACGACGCTGTCAGAAGCATGCTGGACGAGGATATCATAGAGCCAGCGGCATCACCATTCAATGCCCCGCTGTTTCTAGTTCCTAAGTCCGATGGTGAGTGGAGGGTAGTCGTCGATTTCCGTGGTTTAAACGCCGCGACGATACCCGATCGATTCCCTATGCCAATCTTGTCTGATCTTCTCCAGTCAATAGTAATTCAAACAGTGTATTTTCCACCCTCGACCTTCAGTCTGGTTTCTTCCAGGTCGAGCTAGAAGAAAGTTCACGGCACTCAGTACGCTTTCAAACGTATGGCCATGGGTTTACGTAATAGTCCCTTAACTTTCATGCGTCTCATGAACTCAGTTCTCTCTGGCCTCTTAGGCTCCTCGGTGTTTTGTTACTTAGACGATGTGATAGTCGCATCAAAGGACCTTCCCGAACACCTCGAAACCATCTCAGACGTTCTGTCACGTTTTGCAAAGGCTGGGTTAACTCTTAAACTCAGTAAATGTCAGTTCCTCAAACGTGAAATCAAATTCTTAGGCCACAAGGTTGACAAAGATGGCATCCACACTCTTGACGATAAAATTCATGCGATATCACAGTTTCCTACTCCTAGTTCTGCTGATGACGTTCGTAGTTTCATTGGCCTTGCAGGATTTTATCGGCAATTTATCAAAGATTTCAGTAAAATCGCTCAACCTCTCACATCATTGTTTAAAAAGAATGTAACATTCGCATGGACGGACGAGTGCGAGAAAGCATTCGCTACCCTCAAGCAAGCCTTATGCAACGCTCCTGTCCTCGCATTTCCTAATTTCAATAAGGAGTTTATTCTTTGCACTGACGCATCAAACATCGGTATCGGTTCTGTCCTCATGCAACGAGATGAAAATGGTAAATCACGCGCAGTTGCCTTTGCCAGTCGTCTGCTCAATGCTGCTGAGCGCAACTACAGTGTCACTCACCGCGAAGCTCTCGCAGTTGTTTGGTCTCTTCGTCACTTCAGAGACATCATACTCGGATATAAGATCCACGTTCTAACCGATCATTTTGCTGTCACAGAGTTATTCAAAGGAACCAGTTTAACCGGAAAATTTGCCCGTTGGCAACTCACTGTTCAAGAGTACAATCCTTCATTCACGTACATCCCAGGTAAAGCTAATTCTGTCGCTGACGCTCTGTCCCGTCATGTCGCTCCTGTCAGTCTGCTCACAACCTCACAGTCACTCCCCACTCTTGAAGAAGTCAAATCCCTTCAAAAGTCTGATCAATTCTGCAAACGTCTCATTTATTATCTTGAATCAGGTGATGCCAGTAACCTTCCAAGCTTGCCATTCTCCCCAGATTCCTTTTTGCTTCGAGACGATGTCCTCTATAAATCTAGTTCTGTCATTTCTGAGGACGATTCATTACATCATGCATCTCAGCTTGTCATTCCAGAAGCTCTTGTCCCTATTATCTTGTATTACGTTCATGACTCCCCTCTTGCCCGTCATCCAGGCAAAGATAGAGCATTCAAACAGACTCAAAGATCATATTTCTGGCCTTCCATGAGGAAAGACATCACCCGTCATTGTCTCTTATGCGCTTCATGCGCTGAGCATCGTCCCTCTCTCCATTATGAGTCTCCGAATCTCCCATATCCTATCCCTCATGCTCCTTGGGACAGTCTGTCAGTCGATATTTTGAAACTCCCTCTAACGGAGAACGGTTTTCACTATTTGCTCGTCTGTATCGATAGTTTTTCACGCTTCAGCATCTTGGTTCCTCTCAAAGACAAATCTGCACGTTCAGTTGCACGAGCACTGATAGATGAAGTCATATGCCGGTATGCATCTCCTAAAATACTTCTATCAGATAATGGCACCGAATTCAACAATGCCATCCTCAAAGCTGTTTGCGAGTCATTTCAAATTAAAAAGTGCAACATTGTTCCATATTCCCCTCAAGCGAACGGAAAAGTCGAGAGAGCAAACCGTCGAATTCTCGACATCTTACGCTTCATTGCCAATTCAAGCTCTTCATGGGATGATCACATTCCCCTAGTCGCATGCTCTCTTAACGCTGCGATTCACTCATCGATCAACGAGTCTCCACATTTCATTTTATATGGCTCTGACAAAAGACTCCCATATGAGTTTCTCTCCTCTGACCCTCGTCCTCTATACAACGTTGACGATTATGTTCAGAATCGCGTTTCAGCTTTCCAACGTATTCATATGTCTGTCCGTGACAGACTTACCGCCTCTCAGGAATCTATGCTGCATAAACAGCATCAGCGCGCTAAACCGCATGACATCGAGGTTGGTGACATCGTGTTCACCAAAGTCCAAGACCGCCACTCTAAGCTCGACCCCCGATTCAACGGACCTCACCGTGTAATTGAAAAGATGGCCGGTCACAAGTTCAAACTCAGAAACCTAAGTTCAGGCAGTGAAAACTTTGTTCACAGAGACCATCTCAAACGGGTTGATCGTGGTTTCGATTTCGAACCTACCTCTCCACTACCAGAAAATGCTCCTGACATTGTTGAAAGTCAGCCACCTTCACCCCCCATCTCATCCTCACCTAAATATCAGCTCCGGTCTCGCCCAGTCTACTAGCCATTTCCTTCATCTTTCCTTTCATTCCTGTCCAACTGTATAAATTATGTATATATATGTATCTATGTAAAGGCTACATCCTGATTCTTGTTCATGTCTCATGTATTTTTATTATGTCTTATGTCTTATTGTGTATTCTGTATTGTTTCAATGTATTTCATCTTCCCCCCTCTCTGATTGTACTCTTTAGCTCAACATACGAGGACGTATGCTTCCAAGGGGGAAGTATTTGTATCATATCATATCTGTATATTCATTGTTAACTAGTTTTAAGATATTCATTGTTTTTAGCTAAGAGAGAGAGAGTGTATGCGGGTAAGGAATTTTCCTAGAATTCACATCCCAGCCAAGGCGTCAGGTCAAAGCCGGCCCACGGCCTACGTGCAGGACCCTATCACACAGCTCTGTTCCCGTGACGTCATTCTCCCGGGTCAGTCCCGACCAATCATAGGCGCGTAGTCCACCTGGAGTCAACCTTTCCTGACCGCGGCTGAGCCCACACCCCTTGTTTCTCGATCACTTCTCTCCCGGCTTCCACCCTGCCCAGTAGCTCATCATCTCTCAGCTCGCTACCATCATCAACAAGTCATTATCTCTCTCAAGGCAGGTTAAGGTCATAGTCACTGTATAGTTCCATATCTACATCAAGTGTGTTCAATATATCATCTATATCAAGCCGTGTGTGTTTCAACAAGACCTGTAACATCCACTTCACCGATACATCTTTCTTTTCCTTTTTCTCTTTCTTTTCTCTCTTTTCTTTCTTCTTCCTGTCCTGTTTGTTGACTTTCTCGTTGATGGAGTTTCTACGATCTTCCAAACGGAGGGTGTTTTGCCTGGAAGAATGATGATGATGATGATGATAATGATGATGATGATAGTAATAATGATAATGATAATCTATTTTGTATTCCCATTACTCGATAATTTAAGTTTTATTTCTCTTCATTCTTTCGAAAAAATGTAAATATATAAAGTATTTCACATTTCTAGTAGTTATTTTAAAGTATAATTATTATTTATTCAATTATTCTCTCATACACCTCCACACACACACACACACACACACACACACACACACACACACACACACACACACACACACACACACACACACACACACACACACACAGTATAAGGGAATGCATATATATAAGGTCAGACAACGAGAGGTAGAACAGTCCCGGGCGGAGAGAGCGTCAACATTATAGAGAAGCTTAAGGTAGACGATCGACTGTTTGGGGAAAAAGTCTACGGACAGAGCGTGTATCATTTCACTTACTTTTGCACCCTCCCTCTCCCTCCCTCTCTCTCTCTCTTGTGTCTTGTCTCCCTAGTTTTACATTTGCATACACTAATTGCATTCATATACTGAACACACACACAGACACACACAGACACACACACACACACACACACACACACACACACACACACACACACACACACACACGCACACACACATACACACACACACACAAACACACACACAAACACACACACACACACACACACACACACACACACACACACACACACACACACACACACACACACACACACACACACACACACACTAACCTCACTAATACAGGAGCCCCGCAAGGTTGTGTCATGTCCCCTGTCCTTTACAGCCTATACACTGACGACTGTAGAAGTGCGTTTAACAATTGCACAACAGTCAAATATGCTGATAACACAGCAATAATTGGTAAAATATCGAATGATGAATGTGATGAATATATAGCCCAAGTCCACCAATTTGTTGATTGGTGCAGATCAAACTTTCTAGACCTAAACATAAAGAAAACCAAAGAAATGATAATAGACTATAAAACCAAAAACCATGTATTGAATAGATGTTTGCCAGCCGTTTTCACCAATTGTATCGGAATTGGATGTGTTCTTGGTACCGGGCCTGGTACCCACGTGGTCACCGCGTGGCTTGGAAGAGTAGAGGTAGCGTGGATGATACTGGAGGTCTTGTTGAAACACACACGGCTTGATATAGATGATATATTGAACAACACACTCGATGTAGATATACAAATATACAGTGACTATGACCTTAGCCTGCCTTGAGAGAGATGACGAAACGACTTGTTGATGGTGGTAGCAGGCTGAGAGATGAGCTACTCGACAGAGTGGAGGCCGGAAGAGAAGTGAGCGAGAAGCAAGGGGTGTGGGCTCAGCCGCGGTCAGGAAAGGTCGACTCCAGGTGGACTACGCGCCTATGATTGGTCTGGAGTGACCCGGGAGAATGACGTCACGAAAACAGAGCTTTCTGATTGGACGCGGCACGAGATCCTTTATCTGCGAGGGAGATGGAAGTTCCCTACCCGCACTTAAAACTAATTAACAATGATATACAGATATGATATGATACAAATACTTCCCCCTTGGAAGCATACGTCCTCGTATGTCGAGCTAAAGAATACAATCAGAGAGGGGGGACGATGAAATACATTGAATACAATACAGAATACACAATAAGACTAAGACATAATATATGATAAAAATACATGAGACATAAACAAGATCAGGATGTAGCCTTTACATAGATACATATATATACATAATTTATACAGTTGGACAGGAATGAAAGGAAAGATGAAGGAAATGGCTAGCAGACTGGACGAGACCGGAGCTGATATTTAGGTGAGGATGAGATAGGGGGTGAAGGTGGCTGACTTTCAACAATGTCAGGAGCATTTTCTGGTAGTGGAGAGGTAGGTTCGAAATCGAAACCACGATCAACCCGTTTGAGATGGTCTCTATGGACAAAGTTTTCACTGCCTGAACTTAGGTTTCTGAGTTTGAACTTGTGACCGGCCATCTTTTCAATTACACGGTGAGGTCCGTTGAATCGGGGGTCGAGCTTAGAGTGGCGGTCTTGGACTTTGGTGAACACGATGTCATGCGGTTTAGCGCGCTGATGCTGTTTATGCAGCATAGATTCCTGAGAGGCGGTAAGTCTGTCACGGACGGACATATGAATGCGCTGGAAAGCTGAAACGCGATTTTGAACATAATCGTCAACGTTGTATAGAGGACGAGGGTCAGAGGAGAGAAACTCATATGGGAGTCTTTTGTCAGAGCCATATAAAATGAAATGTGGAGACTCGTTGATCGATGAGTGAATCGCAGCATTAAGAGAGCATGCGACTAGGGGAATGTGATCATCCCATGAAGAGCTTGAATTGGCAATGAAGCGTAAGATGTCGAGAATTCGACGGGTTTGCTCTCGACTTTTCCGTTCGCTTGAGGGGAATATGGAACAATGTTGCACTTTTTAATTTGAAATGACTCGCAAACAGCTTTGAGGATGGCATTGTTGAATTCGGTGCCATTATCTGATAGAAGTACTTTAGGAGATGCATACCGGCATATGACTTCATCTATCAGTGCTCGTGCAACTGAACGTGCAGATTTGTCTTTGAGAGGAACCAAGATGCTGAAGCGTGAAAAACTATCGATACAGACGAGCAAATAGTGAAAACCGTTCTCCGTCAGAGGGAGTTTCAAAATATCGACTGACAGACTGTCCCAAGGAGCATGAGGGATAGGATATGGGAGGTTCGGAGACTCATGATGGAGAGAGGGACGATGCTCAGCGCATGAAGCGCATAAGAGACAATGACGGGTGATGTCTTTCCTCATGGAAGGCCAGAAATATGATCTTTGAGCCTGTTTGAATGCTCTATCTTTGTCTGGATGACAGGCAAGAGGGGAGTCATGAACGTGATACTAGATAATAGGGATAACAGTTTCTGGAATGACAAGCTGAGATGCATGATGTAATGAATCGTCCTCAGAAATGACAGAACTAGATTTATAGAGGACATCGTCTCGAAGCAAAAAGGAATCTGGGGAGAATGGCAAGCTTGGAAGGTTACTGGCATCACCTGATTCAAGATAATAAATGAGACGTTTGCAGAATTGATCAGACCTTTGAAGGGATTTGACTTCCTCAAGAGTGGGGAGTGACTGTGAGGTTGTGAGCAGACTGACAGGAGCGACATGACGGGACAGAGCGTCAGCGACAGAATTAGCTTTACCTGGGAGGTACGCGAATGAAGGATTGTACTCTTGAACAGTGAGTTGCCAACGGGCAAAATTTCCGGTTAAACTGGTTCCTTTGAATAACTCTGTGACAGCAAAATGATCGGTTAGAACGTGGATCTTATATCCGAGTATGATGTCATATCCGAGTATGATGTCTCTGAAGTGACGAAGAGACCAAACGACTGCGAGAGCTTCGCGGTGAGTGACACTGTAGTTGCGCTCAGCAGCATTGAGCAGACGACTGGCAAAGGCAACTGCGCGTGATTTACCATTTTCATCTCGTTGCATGAGGACACAACCGATACCGATGTTTGATGCGTCAGTGCAAAGAATAAACTCCTTATTGAAATTAGGAAATGCGAGGACAGGAGCGTTGCATAAGGCTTGCTTGAGGGTAGCGAATGCTTTCTCGCACTCGTCCGTCCATGCGAATGTTACATTCTTTTTAAACAATGATGTGAGAGGTTGAGCGATTTTACTGAAATCTTTGATAAATTGCCGATAAAATCATGCAAGGCCAATGAAACTACGAACGTCATCAGCAGAACTAGGAGTAGGAAACTGTGATATCGCATGAATTTTATCGTCAAGAATGTGGATGCCATTTTTGTCAACCTTGTGGCCTAAGAATTTGATTTCACGTTTGAGGAACTGACATTTACTGAGTTTAAGAGTTAACCCAGCCTTTGCAAAACGTGACAGAACGTTTGAGATGGTTTCGAGGCGTTCGGGAAGGTCCTTTGATGCGACTATCACATCGTCTAAGTAACAAAACACCGAAGAGCCTAAGAGGCCAGAGAGAACTGAGTTCATGAGACGCATGAAAGTTAAGGGACTATTACGTAAACCCATGGCCAGTACGCCAGATGATGTGGTGAAAGCAGTGTAGTGCCGTGAACTTTCTTCTAGCTCGACCTGGAAGAAACCAGACTGAAGGTCGAGGGTGGAAAATACACTGTTTGAATCACCTATTGACTGGAGAAGATCAGACAAGATTGGCATAGGGAATCGATCGGGTATCGTCGCGGCGTTTAAACCACGAAAATCGACGACTACTCTCCACTCACCATTGGACTTAGGAACTAGAAACAGCGGGGCATTGAATGGTGATGCCGCTGGCTCTATGATATCCTCGTCCAGCATGCTTCTGACAGCGTCGTCCATTAACGTCCTGCGGCTGTGTGGGATGCGATAAGCCGGGACGTAGATGGGTGTCGAGCCTGGGGTGAGGTGGATGGAATGACGAACAGCATCGGTCTTGCCCAGAGGTTCACCCGGAAGAGAGACACATGACCTGAAAGTCGATAAGAGGGCAAGTAAATCTGTTTTCGTTTCAGGAAAATCAACATCACCAATATGCTGGTCAAGAAGAGGAGGAGGAGAATCTGAGGCAATTGGTGAAGACATGGATGTGTGACAAGGAGATGAGGTGACAGGGGTGACAGGGGCAGGATAAGGGAGAACTTCGCCTAAAGTCACGCCAGATTGAAGGGATATAGGGTGATTCGTGAGATTCTGAATGGCAATACAGCACGAACTATCCTTGTCTAGGGTTGAAAGAACTGACTCGAGAGCGACACCATTCACTCGGGCAGAGTCGGGCAAACATAAGATGTCTGTCCCGGGGGGCACACCTTTGACGACGACGCGCACCAAACAGAGGTGGGTCTGTGTGACTACCACAGAGGTGGTCAACACAGCTTTCCTGAGTCTGGTGTTCGAGAGGACGTCAGACAGTGTTGTAGGAGAAGAGGGATTGTCGGTATCGCTGTGCAGCGCTTCGCTAGGCGAGTCGGCTGGCGTAGATAAGACAGGATCAGGGATTACTGAGGGTGTCTCGAGCGATGAGGGAGGGACATGAGATGAGTCCTGAGAAGGCGTGTGCATTACAACGTAGACATCAGATGGTGGCGGTGACTCAGGGAAGGGTGAGGCAGAGATGAAGGTGCCATTCTGGGCGATTTGATGAATAGAAGGGAAAAGTGAGATGTTGAAGTGAGACATTGTATGGTATCCTATCAATATTTCAGCTGCAAAACATACATCATCCATGACATAGAAAAAATCTGAGATAGAAGGTTCAAGTGGAGACAAACAGATACTGAGGAGAACCTTTCTATGAGGTATGACAACGTTTCCAGAAATACCACTAACAGTGATGTCTGGTGGATAACTCTGAAACTTGTGCCTTGAGGCGGCAGAGAGTTTTTCAAAAACATGAGTTTTAATGATGTTGACTGAGGCACCAGAATCGAAAAATAAACGGCATTTGTGAGAGGCTAATTTGACGTCAGCAGTCAGACCTTGGAAAAATTCGGAGGATTTAACAGGGACACATGGGAGAGGCACTGTCTGTGCATCCGCGAAAACAACACGTTTATGAGATGACTTACTACCTGCGGTCTTTAGAATGGACTTGAGTGTTACCGAGGAGGTGCGAGGCTCTGGCGCGAATCGTTTCCCGAAAATTGAGAAGACTGCATTTATTGCTGGAAAAGGCGACATTCCTCAAGTGAGTTACCGCGTTTATTATGAAGGGAGCAGAAGGCATTACTGTTGAATTTATGATAACCTCTTTCGTCAAGCATTACTCGACAGTCCGCTGAGACGTGACCTTTGAGTCCACATCGGTAACATGTTACCTTTCTCGAGTCACGGGAGGATGAACGGTGACGAGAATGAGAGCGTTGATCAGAACGTGACAAATGAGTGTTTGAAGGTGGAGATGGGCTCTGAGGGGAGGAGCTTCGGTGAGAAAATGGGGGCTTGATTAAGGAATGCGGGGACTGAACTAAACTTACTGGCTGAGGAACAGGTGGCGA
>JAXIVD010000908.1:90090-95090 GCA_036785275.1 Cancer borealis | reverse complement strand
GTAGAGGAAAGAATGAAAGTAAGACTCATAGTTAACAAAGGAGAGACTAATACATAGATAAATAAATAAATACTAACAACTATATAGAAATAAATTGAATAGAATAGCATATGAGAATAAAACAAACTTCCTTATACCTAAACATTTGAGGCGTCACTATAAAAATATGAAAACCAGCGCCAAATAACAGGTGAGGCAAGTTCATCTGTGCCTCAATAAGCCTACCATTCGTCAAATCCTCTGCTTCAGCGACACTCACCTCACGAACAGTACGAATAGACTCCACACCTACGCCCAAGTACACGCCCCCTCCACGCTCCCTTGCATCAGTAGCTCCCCTGTTCACTGCGAGGCGTCTGTCTGCCATCCTTCACAAGAACCTCGTCTTCTTTTCCTCGTAAAGCACCTGACTCTCCTAACATCCTACCATATCCCAATAATATTGTGCGGTAAGTTTCTACGTCCCCAGAAAAAATATGATAAAGACGTCTGATACCATGTGGACTAAGGCTCTGGCGGAAAAGTAATAAAAAAACAACAACGAAAAGGTGACGTTATCCCTGGACACGTGACACCAGACTCCAGAAATCCTAAACCTAAATAGAATAGACTTATTTAGCCGCCATAAGATTATTGGAGTATTCTCACAATTACTAGTCGGTGGTTGAGGTTCCTCCAAAGTGTAACACCTGTGATGGTTTGTGTTGCTTGGTTGTACCTGGAAAATACTGAGAACAAATGACAGTAATGATGCGTCAGAATCATACATACATCCACATTAGAATTAGTCACGATCATGTATTATTTTGTATTTCTTACTGTTAAAGGAAAGGACATCTAACACTTGGAGTGTGAGTGTGTGTATGTGTGTGTGTGTGTATGTGTGTGTGTGTGTGTGTGTGTGTGTGTGTGTGTGTGTGTGTGTGTGTGTGTGTGTGTGTCTGTGTGTGTGTGTGTGTGTGTGTGTGTGTGTGTGTGTGTGTGTGTGTGTGTGTGTGTGTGTGTGTATGTGTGTCAACAACAATGAAAATAACAAATACTACTACTATTACTATTTCAAACTAAATGATTCCAAAAGAAATACTAAATATGGCAAAAAAAAAGAGACAGTTTTCTGCAGTTTGATCACGTCTGAATGCACAAGTTCTTTACAAGGTGTGATATATCAAAAGGCAGATTATAGTATCATGATTGAGGGATTGAACAAGCACGCAAGCAGTGTGTGGAGGCCTTTCTGCCGTAACCATTCCCTTGGATGTTCCTAGGAAAAACGAGGCATTAGAGACTACAGATAGAATGTGTGTGTATATATATATATATATATATATATATATATATATATATATATATATATATATATATATATATATATATATATAAATAAATATATATATATATATATATATATATATATATATATATATATATATATATATATATATATATATATACACACACACACACACATGGATCCTTGACCACCGCGCGTAGACAGAGGGCGATTATCCAGCTGCCCCACGCCGTAGTTGTTGAAGTCAGCGAGCGCCAGAGAGACTGGAGATGCAATGGGGGGCTCGGACATATAAATTATATTTCATGATGTCTTAACTCATCTCCTAATTATATAATATAACTAGGAGATGAGTTAAGACATCGTGAAAGTGAAAGGTTAAGTCTACCCTGATGTCTTAGAGGAGGTGTACGATAGTTGAATGCTCACGAGTGAACGAGGTGAATGTTTGAGTGAACGAGTGTATGGATGAACTCTTGTGTGGCTCGAATGTTTCTGATTCCATTTCATAGCACGTGAGTTCCTGAGTGTTCACATCACGTAGCTTAGTTGATATCCTGCTGCACCAATGAACAGACTACCTCAGTAAAGAGCACCTGCAAACAATTTGTTTTTCTAAGCTGTAGGGATAAAAGAGTCAACTAGCTCCAGTTTCTGTGATTGATATTTCAAAATTTTTAAATGAAATTATAAGATGGATTTCTGATTATAATTTATTTTCAGTATATTAGTTTCATTATGCATCTTAAGGTTTTATAAGATTCTCTATGACAATGAAAGGAAAATTATTAAAGCCCCCTGTCTGAAACAGCCTAGTTCCATAGCCTTCTAAAACAGCCTAGTTCCATAGCTTTCTACAATAGCCTAGTGCCATAGCTTTCTACAACAGCCTAGTGCCATAGCCTTCTACAACAGTCTAGTGCCATAGTCCTCTACAATAGCTTAGTGCCATAGCCTTTTACAACAGCCTAGTGCCATAGCCTTCTACAACAGCCTAGTGCCATAGCCTTCTACAAGAACCTAATGCCATAGCCTTCTACAATAGCCTAGTTCCATAGCCTTCTACAACAGCCTAGTGCCATAGCCTTCTAGAACAGCCTAGTGCCATAGCCTTCTACAACAGCCTAGTGCCATAGCCTTCTACAACAGCCTAGTGCCATAGCCTTCTAAAACAGCCTAGTGCCATAGCCTTCTACAACAGCCTAGTGCCATAGCCTTCTACAACAGCCTAATGCTATAGCCTTCTACAACAGCCTAATGCCATAGCCTTCTACAACAGCCTAGTGCCATAGCCTTGTACAACAGCCTAGTGCCATAGCCTTCTACAACAGCCTAGTGCCATAGCCTTCTACAACAGCCTAGTGCCATAGCCTTCTACAACAGCCTAGTGCCATAGCCTTCTACAACAGCCTAGTGCCATAGCCTTCTAAAACAGCCTAATGCTATAGCCTTCTACAACGGCCTAATGCCATAGCCTTCTACAACAGCCTAGTGCCATAGCCTTTTACAACAGCCTAGTACCATAGCCTTCTACAACAGCCTAGTGCCATAGCCTTCTACAACAGCCTAGTGCCATAGCCTTCTACAACAGTCTAATGCCATAGGCTTCTACAACAGCCTAGTGCCATAGCCTTCTACAACAGCCTAGTGCTATAGCCTTCTACAACAGCCTAGTGCCATAACCTTCTACAACAGCCTAATGCCATAGCCTTCTACAACAGCCTAGTCCCATAGCCTTCTACAACAGCCTAGTGCCATAGCCTTCTACAACAGCCTAGTACCATAGCCTTCTACAACAGCCTAGTGCCATAGCCTTCTACAACAGCCTAATGCCATAGCCTTCTACAGCAGTCCAGTGCCATAGCCTTCTACAACAGCCTAGTGCTATAGCCTTCTACAACAGCCTAGTGCCATAGCCTTCTACAACAGCCTAGTACCATAGCCTTCTACAACAGCCTAGTGCCATAGCCTTCTACAACAGCCTAATGCCATAGCCTTCTACAGCAGTCCAGTGCCATAGCCTTCTACAACAGCCTAGTACCATAGCCTTCTACAACAGCCTAGTACCATAGCCTTCTACAACAGCCTAGTGCCATAGCCTTCTACAACAGCCTAGTGCCATAGCCTTCTACAGCAGCCCAGTGCCATAGCCTTCTACAACAGCCTAGTGCTATAGCCTTCTACAACAGCCTAGTGCCATAGCCTTCTACAACAGTCTAGTGCCATAGCCTTCTACAACAACTTAGTGCCATAGCCTTCTAAAACAGCCTAGTGCCATAGCCTTCTACAAAAGCTTAGTGCCATAGCCTTCTACAACAGCCTAGTGCCATAGCCTTTTACAACAGCCTAGTGCCATAGCCTTCTACAACAGCCTAATGCCAAAGCCTTCCACAACAGCCTAGTTCCGTAGCCTTCTACAACAGCCTAGTACCATAGCCTTCTACAACAGCCTAGTGCCATAGCCTTCAACAACAGCCTAATGCTATAGCCTTCTACAACAACCTAGTGCCATAGCCTTCTACAACAGCCTAATGCCATAGCCTTCTACAACAGCCTAGTTCCGTAGCCTTCTATAACAGTCTAGTGCCATAGTCTTCTACAACAGCCTAGTGCCATAGCCTTCTACAACAGCCTAGTTCCGTAGCCTTCTACAACAGTCTAGTGCCATAGCCTTCTACAAAAGCCTAGTGCTATAGCCTTCTACATTGGCCTAATGCTATAGCCTTCTACAAAAGCCTAATGCCATAGCCTTCTACAACAGCCTAATGCCATAGCCTTCTACAACAGCCTAGTGCCATAGCCTTCTACAACAACCTAGTTCCATAGCCTTCTACAACAGCCTAGTTCCATAGCCTTCTACAACAGCCTAGTGCTATAGCCTTCCACAACAGCCTAGTGCCATAGCCTTCTACAACAGCCTAGTGCTATAGCCTTCTACAACAGTCTAGTGCCATAGCCTTCTACAACAGACTAGTTTTATAGCTTTCTACAACAGCCTAGTGCCATAGCCTTCTACAACAGCCTAATGCTATAGCCTCCTATAACAGCCTAGTGCCATAGCCTTCTACAACAGCCTAATGCCATAGCCTTCTACAACAGCCTAGTGCCATAGACTTCTACAACAGCCTAATGCCATAGCCTTCTACAACAGCCTAGTGCCATAGCCTTCTACAACAGCCTAGTTCCATAGCTTTCTACAACAGCCTAGTGCCATAGCCTTTTACAACAGCCTAATGCCATAGCCTTCTACAACAGCCTAGTGCCATAGCCTTCTATAACAGCCTAGTTCCATAGCCTTCTACAATAGTCTAATGCCATAGCCTTCTACAACAGCCTAGTCCCATAGTCTTCTACAACAGTCTAATGCCATAGCCTTCCACAACAGCCTAGTGCCATAGCCATCTACAACAGCATAGTGTTATAGCCTTCTACAACAGCCTAGTGCCATAGCCTTCTACTACAGCCTAGTGCCATAGCCTTCTACAACAGCCTAGTGCCATTGCCTTCTACAACAGCCTAATGCCTTAGCCTTCTACAACAGCCTAGTTTCATAGCCTTCTACAACAGCCTAATGCTATAGCCTTCTACAACAGCCTAGTGCCATAGCCTTCTACAACAGCCTAGTGCCATAGCCTTCTACAACAGCCTAGTGCCATAGCCTTCTAGAACAGCCTAGTGCCATAGCCTTCTACAACAGCCTAGTGCCATA
>JAXIVD010000908.1:82500-87390 GCA_036785275.1 Cancer borealis | reverse complement strand
GGAGTAAAGAAAGGTTGATTAAGGGAGTTAAGAGAAGGGTAAGGATAGATAAAAATAGCAAGGGAAGGGTAGAGGAAAGAAAGAAAGTAAGACTCATAGTTAACAAAGGAGAGACTAATACATAGATAAATAAATAAATACTAACAACTATATAGAAATAAATTGAATAGAATAGCATATGAGAATAAAACAAACTTCCTTATACCTAAACATTTGAGGCGTCACTATAAAAATATGAAAACCAGCGCCAAATAACAGGTGAGGCAAGTTCATCTGTGCCTCAATAAGCCTACCATTCGTCAAATCCTCTGCTTCAGCGACACTCACCTCACGAACAGTACGAATAGACTCCACACCTTCGCCCAAGTACACGCCCCCTCCACGCTCCCTTGCATCAGTAACTCCCCTGTTCACTGCGAGGCGTCTGTCTGCCATCCTTCACAAGAACCTCGTCTTCTTTTCCTCGTAAAGCACCTGACTCTCCTAACATCCTACCATATCCCAATAATATTGTGCGGTAAGTTTCTACGTCCCCAGAAAAAATATGATAAAGACGTCTGATACCATGTGGACTAAGGCTCTGGCGGAAAAGTAATAAAAAAACAACAACGAAAAGGTGACGTTATCCCTGGACACGTGACACCAGACTCCAGAAAACCTAAACCTAAATAGAATATACTTATTTAGCCGCCATAAGATTATTGGAGTATTCTCACAATTACTAGTCGGTGGTTGAGGTTCCTCCAAAGTGTAACACCTGTGATGGTTTGTGTTGCTTGGTTGTACCTGGAAAATACTGAGAACAAATGACAGTAATGATGCGTCAGAATCATACATACATCCACATTAGAATTAGTCACGATCATGTATTATTTTGTATTTCTTACTGTTAAAGGAAAGGACATCTAACACTTGGAGTGTGAGTGTGTGTATGTGTGTGTGTGTGTGTGTATGTGTGTGTGTGTGTGTGTGTGTGTGTGTGTGTGTGTGTGTGTGTGTGTGTGTGTGTGTGTGTGTGTGTGTGTGTGTGTGTCTGTGTGTGTGTGTGTGTGTGTGTGTGTGTGTGTGTGTGTGTGTGTGTGTGTGTGTGTGTGTGTGTGTGTGTGTGTGTGTGTGTGTGTGTATGTGTGTCAACAACAATGAAAATAACAAATACTACTACTATTACTATTTCAAACTAAATGATTCCAAAAGAAATACTAAATATGGCAAAAAAAAAGAGACAGTTTTCTGCAGTTTGATCACGTCTGAATGCACAAGTTCTTTACAAGGTGTGATATATCAAAAGGCAGATTATAGTATCATGATTGAGGGATTGAACAAGCACGCAAGCAGTGTGTGGAGGCCTTTCTGCCGTGACCATTCCCTTGGATGTTCCTAGGAAAAACGAGGCATTAGAGACTACAGATAGAGTGTGTGTGTATATATATATATATATATATATATATATATATATATATATATATATATATATATATATATATATATATATATATAAATAAATAAATATATATATATATATATATATATATATATATATATATATATATATATATATATATATATATATACACACACACACACATGGATCCTTGACCACCGCGCGTAGACAGAGGGCGATTATCCAGCTGCCCCACGCCGTAGTTGTTGAAGTCAGCGAGCGCCAGAGAGACTGGAGATGCAATGGGGGGCTCGGACATATAAATTATATTTCATGATGTCTTAACTCATCTCCTAATTATATGATATAACTAGATGAGTTAAGACATCGTGAAAGGTTAAGTCTACCCTGATGTCTTAGAGGAGGTGTACGATAGTTGAATGCTAACGAGTGAACGAGGTGAATGTTTGAGTGAACGAGTGTATGGATGAACTCTTGTGTGGCTCGAATGTTTCTGATTCCATTTCATAGCACGTGAGTTCCTGAGTGTTCACATCACGTAGCTTAGTTGATATCCTGCTGCACCAATGTACAGACTACCTCAGTAAAGAGCACCTGCAAACAATTTGTTTTTCTAAGCTGTAGGGATAGAAGAGTCAACTAGCTCCAGTTTCTGTGATTGATATTTCAAAATTTTTAAATGAAATTATAAGATGGATTTCTGATTATAATTTATTTTCAGTATATTAGTTTCATTATGCATCTTAAGGTTTTATAAGATTCTCTATGACAATGAAAGGAAAGTTATTAAAGCCCCCTGTCTGAAACAGCCTAGTTCCATAGCTTTCTAAAACAGCCTAGTTCCATAGCTTTCTACAATAGCCTAGTGCCATAGCTTTCTACAACAGCCTAGTGCCATGGCCTTCTACAACAGCCTAGTGCCATAGTCCTCTACAATAGCTTAGTGCCATAGCCTTTTACAACAGCCTAGTGCCATAGCCTTCTACAACAGCCTAGTGCCATAGACTTCTACAACAGCCTAATGCTATAGCCTTCTACAACAGCCTAATGTCATAGCCTTCTACAACAGCCTAGTGCCATAGCCTTTTACAACAGCCTAGTGCCATAGCCTTCTACAACAGCCTAGTGCCATAACCTTCTACAACAGCCTAGTTCCATAGCCTTCTACAACAGCCTAGTACCATAGCCTTCTACAACAGCCTAGTGCCATAGCCTTCTAAAACAGCCTAATGCTATAGCCTTCTACAACAGCCTAATGCCATAGCCTTCTACAACAGCCTAGTGCCATAGCCTTTTACAACAGCCTAGTGCCATAGCATTCTACAACAGCCTAGTGCCATAGCCTTCTACAACAGCCTAGTGCCATAGCCTTCTACAACAGCCTAATGCCATAGCCTTCTACAACAGCCTAGTGCCATAGCCTTCTACAACAGCCTAGTGCTATAGCCTTCTACAACAGCCTAGTGCCATAACCTTCTACAACAGCCTAATGCCATAGCCTTCTACAACAGCCTAGTCCCATAGCCTTCTACAACAGCCTAGTGCCATAGCCTTCTGCAACAGCCTAGTGCCATAGCCTTCTACAACAGCCTAGTGCCATAGCCTTCTACAACAGCCTAATGCCATAGCCTTCTACAGCAGTCTAGTGCCATAGCCTTCTACAACAGCCTAGTGCTATAGCCTTCTACAACAGCCTAGTGCCATAGCCTTCTACAACAGACTAGTGCCATAGCCTTCTACAACAACTTAGTGCCATAGCCTTCTACAACAGCCTAGTGCCATAGCCTTCTACAACAGCTTAGTGCCATAGCCTTCTACAACAGCCTAGTGCCATAGCCTTTTACAACAGCCTAGTGCCATAGCCTTCTACAACAGCCTAAGGCCATAGCCTTCCACAACAGCCTAGTTCCGCAGCCTTCTATAACAGCCTAGTGCCATAGCCTTCTACAACAGCCTAGTGCCATAGCCTTCAACAACAGCCTAATGCTATAGCCTTCTACAACAGCCTAGTGCCATAGCCTTCTACAACAGCCTAATGCCATAGCCTTCTACAACAGCCTAGTTCCGTAGCCTTCTATAACAGTCTAGTGCCATATTCTTCTACAACAGCCTAGTCCCATAGCCTTCTACAACAGCCTAGTGCCATAGCGTTCTACAACAGCCTAATGCCATAGCCTTCTACAGCAGTCTAGTGCCATAGCCTTCTACAACAGCCTAGTGCTATAGCCTTCTACAACAGCCTAGTGCCATAGTCTTCTACAACAGACTAGTGCCATAGCCTTCTACAACAACTTAGTGTCATAGCCTTCTACAACAGCCTAGTGCCATAGCCTTCTACAACAGCTTAGTGCCATAGCCTTCTACAACAGCCTAGTGCCATAGCCTTTTACAACAGCCTAGTGCCATAGCCTTCTACAACAGCCTAATGCCATAGCCTTCCACAACAGCCTAGTTCCGTAGCCTTCTACAACAGCCTAGTGCCATAGCCTTCTACAACAGCCTAGTTCCATAGCCTTCAACAACAGCCTAATGTTATAGCCTTCTACAACAGCCTAGTGCCATAGCCTTCTACAACAGCCTAATGCCATAGCCTTCTACAACAGCCTAGTTCCGTAGCCTTCTATAACAGTCTAGTGCCATAGTCTTCTACAACAGCCTAGTGCCATAGCCTTCTACAACAGCCTAGTTCCGTAGCCTTCTACAACAGTCTAGTGCCATAGCCTTCTACAAAAGCCTAGTGCTATAGCCTTCTACATTTGCCTAATGCTATAGCCTTCTACAAAAGCCTAATGCCATAGCCTTCTACAACAGCCTAATGCCATAGCCTTCTACAACAGCCTAGTGCCATAGCCTTCTACAACAACCTAGTTCCATAGCCTTCTACAACAGCCTAGTTCCATAGCCTTCTACAACAGCCTAGTGCTATAGCCTTCCACAACAGCCTAGTGCCATAGCCTTCTACAACAGCCTAGTGCTATAGCCTTCTACAACAGCCTAGTGCCATAGCCTTCTACAACAGACTAGTTTTATAGCTTTCTACAACAGCCTAGTGTCATAGCCTTCTACAACAGCCTAATGCCATAGCCTTCTACAACAGCCTAGTGCCATAGACTTCTACAACAGCCTAATGCCATAGCCTTCTACAACAGCCTAGTGCCATAGCCTTCTACAACAGCCTAGTTCCATAGCCTTCTACAACAGCCTAGTGCCATAGCCTTTTACAACAGCCTAATGCCATAGCCTTCTACAACAGCCTAGTGCCATAGCCTTCTATAACAGCCTAGTGCCATAGCCTTCTACAACAGTCTAATGCCATAGCCTTCTACAACAGCCTAGTGCCATAGCCATCTACAACAGCATAGTGTTATAGCCTTCTACAACAGCCTAGTGCCATAGCCTTCTACAACAGCCTAGTGCCATAGCCTTCTACAACAGCCTAGTGCCATTGCCTTCTACAACAGCCTAATGCCATAGCCTTCTACAACAGC